>PVJO010006364.1:29491-89942 GCA_004026905.1 Hystrix cristata | reverse complement strand
ACTTGGGAAGCTGAGGTCGGAGGGTCCCAGCTTGAATGCTAGCCTGGGCATCTTATGGAGACCTTGTCTCAAAACAAAAGGCGCTGGCGATGCAGCTCAGTGGTGGCATGCTCACCAAGCATGTGTGGGGCCCGGTTCTGTTTTCAGTTCCAGAAGAAACAATGTTGCACCCAGGTGTAGCTCAGTGGTAGAATACATGTTTTACAAACATGCTTTACATGTTTGGGGCCTGGGTTTATCCCTAGTGGAGGGAGGGAGGGAGGGAAGGAAGGAAGGTAAATGACTCCCACCTTTCCTACAATTTCTCCTAAATAGCAGTTACTGGTTTCTTGGGTTTTCTTCCAGAAGAAGATACAGGTAAACATATCTACATGTCCTTTAAAAAATTTTAGTGTTGGTATATGTTCTATACTTTTTTCTTCTGTAATGGGGATTGAACCCAGAGCTTCATCCTGAGCCACATCCCCAGCTCTTTTTATCTTTTGAGATGGAGTCTTGGTAAGTCACTAAGTTGCCAAGGATGAGCTCAAACTTGCAATCCTCCTGCATCAGCCTCCCAGAGTACTGTTACTACAAGCATGCACCACCACGTTCAGCTCTGCACTTTCTCTTCAGTTAATTCAGTATAATTCACATCATTTTGAACAAATACTCAATTTTATAGATGTTCCACAATATAGTAGAGGACACATCGTAGTCTTCTACTATGATGTGCAGATTATTTCCGGTTATTTACTATTGTAATCAGTGCTTCAGCAAACACTTTACCTGTACTTGTAAAATGCTATTCCAAGTAAATTTGTAGGGAAGCGTTCTAGTATTAAAATAATCATACGAAAGGGTATACATGTTCAGTGCTGATTCCAGCAAACTGCCCTCCAAAAGGTAATATTTGTCAACGGAGCGTGAAAGCACCTGCTTCCCCACACCCTTCCCAGTCTTGCCGAGCTTTTCCATTTTGACAACCGATCTTTACGTACATTTAAAGTCATTTACTGTTTTTTCTCCAAGCGGTTTTTCTGAGACTATCTTGCTAATCACAAGTCCTTTTTAAAGTCATACTCTGAAGATGAATGAGGATGTAACTTCCTCCTCTAAAACAGGTGTAGGCACAAGTGACTCAGAAAAAGGTGAACGACCCAGAGATGAAGGGTGTGTAAAAGAAATTCACATGAAACATATAAGAAAGGGCATATTAGTCCCCTTGGAAATGGGCTTGGGAGGGGAGGGGAGTGTGCCCAAGGGCACCTGGCTAAGAGGTGGGCATCCCTGGTCCTGAACCCTGGCTCTGCCCTCGAAGCCCAGCTCATCACCGCAGTGTCCAGCTTCGTCATTTGAAGACATGGGGACTCGGGTTGTTTATCTGCCTTATTTACCTCACAGTGTTGTTGGGGGATAGCAAGATGATCTCTTGTTGAGAGTAAAGTGAATAAAGAATATGGAAATGGTTAAACTGAACCTTACTGACATCAGGACAAAGTGCAAAAGCCCTGCTCCTCAGAACCGTTTCCGGCTACCTCCAGGAAGGAGTTGGCTCAGGAGGGTTTAGAATGAGGACACCAGCGTCTGTCACAGTCCCACCTTATCGGCCCTGTGCAAGCCCAGGATTTGTAACGATGGTTGGACCTTGGGAACTGCTCACCGATGTGACCCAGTGGTAGATCATGATGTGTAGCACGTTGTCGTAGTTTCCTGTTGCTGGGACAAATGCCCGACACCTGCAATTTAAAGGCGAAGAGGTTTATTTTGGGCTCACACTTTCAGTCCATGGTTGGCTGGCTCTGAGGCGTAAACAGGAGGGCAAAGGGGCATGGCATAGGAAAAGGCGTTCAACCCACAGCAGCCAGGAAGCAGAGCAAGAAAAGTGTGAGCCGGGGAAAAGAATACAGCCTTCCCATCAGGCAGCCAGCGAACTACATCCAAGCAGGACCACCCGCTGACAGCACAGTCAGCTACTGAACTAACTCAGCAACGGATGAGTCCAATGATGAGTACTGCACCCACATGATCCAGTCACCTTCCAAACACATGAGACTTTGGGGGACATTTTAGGTCCAAACCATAATAGACATTAACCACTCCGGAAGTCCTGCATCGCCCTCCTTAGCAGATGAGACCGGATCTGGGGAACACAGGGTTGTGTCTCTCCAGTATTTAAATCCAACGGGGCATAATCTAAATCTGTTCTCAGATTGGTGCCAAATCAAGCAGCCTCATATCTACTGAAAACCCATCAGCATCTACAGGTGTTCTGGGAGAGAGGCCAGATCCTGCACAAGGCCCTTGAGGCTTTATGTGACCTCACTTCCATTTGCCCCTCTACTTCCGGGGCTCTTTTTCAACCCCAAACTCTCAGCTTTGGTCGTTTGCAAGTGCTACCTAGAACCTTCTTCCCCTCCCCACTATTTTTGACAGTAATTCATCCATTTTCCTGTAGTCCACTGTAGTGGAATTGTAGTTTTAAAATATGTCTGTATAATTTTAAAGTCAGTGTTTATTAGGCCAGACCCTTCATGAGAGCAAGAACTGAGAATGTTGTATTCAATAGCCTGGCCCCTGACAAGGTGCCCCACACATACTGAAGTTTTCTAGATGGTTGGTAGATGAGTGATTTTAAAGGAGTTCTTAAGGGTAAGGCCTTCCAAAATACATCTTGTATAGGTACAAAATAACCATGATAAATGTAATCATTATGTATACAATGTACCAATACATGTTCTTGGTTAAAAAAAAAAAAGATTAAGGCCTTCTTTTTCACCATTTATCATATCATAAGCGTTCCTTCTAGCCAGGCATGCTGGCACAAGCCTATAATCCCAGCACTCTGGAAAGCTGAGGCAGGAGAACTGCCAGTTCCAGGCCAGCCTCTGGGTCTCATATAAGAGAAACCATGTAATTTTTAAGCTTGTATATTGGATTTATTTTGAGACAGGGTCTCCCTAAGTTGCTACATTGCTCAGGTTGGGTTTGAACCTGTGCTTCTCCTGTTTTGGCCTCCCAGAGAGCTGGGATTACAGGGATGCCCCACCACAACCAGCCTTTTTTATGCTGTTACATCTCTGGACACACAAACGCTCAATAAATATTTATTGGAGGAATGGGCACATGTATGCTGATCCTGGCACTTCTGATCTCCCTTACCCTTCCCTACTTTCCCCCTTGTATCCATAGTACTTATTACCATATAAAATCATTTGACATGGGTGCTACTGGTTTTCTCCCTCCTCTTACGCAAGCTGCCTTAGGGAATGGATCGTCACATTTAAGATACATTGATGTACCTTAGGCATCTAGTGTGCAATAAGCAGTCATTGAAGGAAAAATTTAAAATTGATGGCAAGCAGCCACCCCTTCCCCATATGCATGACAGACCTGTAATAATTCTTTTAATTCAGGGGAGTTTAGTGCACGTTGGGAGAGTGCAGGACACTGGCTCTCTGCCACTGTCCAAACATCACTTTTGTGCCTGTTTTTTGCTATCCTGGTTCCTGCTTTCCCTACCGCTTCTGCACCCAGATACCAAAAATGGATGTAAGACTCGGTCCACACCAGGGCTGGGGAGCAGGGCCTCACATTCCTGCTTCCTGGGAACTCTGCCTTGGGACGCATCACCGACAAACTTACAGATTAGGAACTTTGATAAAAACAGCACCTGTATGCTCACAGACTGAAGGTCTTTTCACAAACTAGCTAGCTATTTTTTACCACAGAAAAATGGATGAAATAGACTGGGCGTGGGGTGTTTCTGCCTTACTTGAAGACTGAATGTCCTTTTGGGTTGTGAATTCTGAAATTGCACAGGTCCTGATTCAGACCCTGTCCCACTACTTACTCTGGTCCGAGCTTATTTGTAAAGTGCTGGGGTAGTAGCATTCTGCCACATGATGGGCATAAACATGCAATACAGGTTATCTGTTTTTCTTGAAGAATTATTGTCAGTCAGTTTTCCGTTTGTGTGACAAAACACCTGGGATTAGCCAGGAAGGGGTAGGGTCCCATTATTGCCTTTGTGGGCTTGCCCCAGTGACCTAACTTCCTTCCACTCGGCTCTACCTCTTCAAGGGTCTAACACCTCCCAGTAGTGCTCCAGGCTGGGGACCAAGTCTTCAACCCATGGGCCTTGGGGGCCATTCCAGATCTAAACTACAGCAGTTGTGTATCTTCTTTCCATCCCTTTCCACTATTATTTTCAGATGTACCTAATGTGGAAACGTCAGTGAACTGCGCTGCTTAGCAAACTGAGAGGCAATTATTAAAGGATTTATGGCTGGGTTAACTCATGCTGATAATTTGTAATTTTACAAGTGTACCTTTGTGCTTTAGTCTTACCATAGTGAAAATGAGTCTCCTGTAGCATACAAGAATGACCTTTAGGTCATCACTCAAAAGAGCAATTTTCAATGTCTAGGACTTACAGGTCTAAGACTACGAGATCTTACTGAGATTGTCCTGACTTGAAGTTATATATTTTTACAATCTCATTGTTACACATATGAAGTTATTCTAATGAAAGCAGAATACGAGGGGAGGAGGAACCTACATTACAGTGGGATCACTTTAAGTATTTGGTTACTGTTTTCTGCACAGCTTGGTGCTTTGTCTCATGGTCTCCAACTCATCTCCTCAGCAATGTATGCTCCTCTGTACCCCTGGCGTGTGTGTGTCGTGTATACACACATGTGCCTCTTTCTATCGCTACAGGCAGTAAGGTGCCGTTGGGTACATCACACAGTGGGATGCCATCTTCAGCCAAGGAGAACTTGGAAGACCCGGCTTTACCTGCAGAGTCTTGAATGGCGTCTTCTTGGCCCAGCTGAGGCGTGGAGAAGGGTTTCAGTCCCTCTGAATTATCGCCGGTGAGCCTGGAAGGGAAACTTCCTGCTACAATAACACAGCAAGGCGATGTGATGAACACTTTTATTTACAAATATAATTAAAAGCTCTGACAATTATCATGCTCTTCCTTGGAACCTGAAAAATGTTTTGTTTCGTTTTTAAAGTGCATGCAAAAGAAGTAAAGCCTTTTTTTTTTCATCATTTTTTATTGTAAGAAAATACACAGTTTGAAAGTGTGAATAATGCAATATTTATGACCAAGAGATGGGACTCAGGAAGGGGGCAGGGAAATAAAGAAAAAGGTCAAGATGATCTGATTGAGAGACAGTGTAGAACTCCAAATACTGAATTGGAAAAGGAGGGAGGTGGGGGAGGAACAGGAGGAGGAAGTAAAAAAATTTGATCAGAGAAACAGTTAAAATACAATATGAAAATAAGTAATACCTCTCCTTAAATTCCTTCTATACACAAAATACACGATTTGCCAAAGCCCAATTTGTGCTACTGGGATTCTGTGAGCTCTGTAAGTGTATTCACATCCTCTGCTACCGCAGAAAATGATTATGATACAATCAGAATATGCTGAAGACAAGTTAAACTCTTGCCAGCAGGTTCTTAAAAATCACAAGATCTCTTCACCCCACCCACCCCCCACCCCAAAAAAGTAATAATATGTCACCACTGATATGTACATCACAATTAGTTTCTGTAAAATGTATCAAATTTTCAATCTTTAATAAAACTTTGTTTTTTTTAATTCCTGATGAATAAATACCAAAAAAAAAATAAAATAAAATAATGCAGCAGCTAGTTAAGGTGTAAGGCTGCGGATATTGTGTCTCTCTCCCCCTTGGCATTTATTATTATTATTATTATTATTATTATTTTTTGCTTTCACAGATTGGTGGCAATGAGTGATTGCTTAAAGCAATATACATCCACTTTGTTGTTCTTGGTTTATTGGTTTTGTCAAAACTGTCTCCAAGGTTTCACTGAAACATTTCGGATCACATCAATACTGTGACGTGTACTATGAATAGAAGAGATGGCCAGGGTGTGGCCAGCACTGAAAGTTGACACGGGGGGAGGAAGGGCCCCTGATGGATTAAGAATAAACAGGCACTAGTCCGACACGATGTCAGTAAGAGTAAGAGAGAGAGAGAGTGAGAGCAACGCCCGTTAAAATGGGGAATGTGGTTTTGCAGGGTCTGAATTTTTTTCTGTTTTCTTTTTTCTTTTTTTTTGTAAATGGCGAAAAATTTAATCTCATCTATAGTCCTCCTTAGGAAAATCTAATGTAACCAAATTCCCAAATCCCATTCTGAGGCTCTCCATGTCAAAAGTTTCTATCTCTCGCTCTTGCCTTTCCAGTAGGAACTTGATTCTCTCGCTGCGTTCCTTCTGCAGGGCAGCCAGCTCCTCTTCAATCTGAAAGAAGCACAGCGATTGGTCCTTAACAGGGACGGTCTCCTGATGGGACCCGTCACACGCGGGTGCACACCCATGATGCACACCAGCAGGCACCGGGCTCGGAGTGACCTAGACCGGGAAGGCTGGGGGGGTGGTCCTGTGATCTGGTCCACTGTGTTTGAAACTCGCTACAAGGATGAAAATGCTGGGGCTCACCTGGGGTGAGCAGTGCCATTTGAGCCGCCAGGCAGCTGGGCTGATCTAGGTCAGCGTCCTGTCCCAGCAGGAGGTGGCACAGAAGAAGATACTCCAGCATAATTAGATGGTGCTTCCTCCCCACAGAGGGCTGGAGGCCTCCTGGGTCACTGGAAATTTAGTTCTAGAACAGGAGCTGAGAAAACTGTCTGTTATTTGGTCTTAGGGAAAAGCTGGTTAAGCCACTAGATGCTCACCAGCTTTGAGGTACTTTATGACATCATTCCTACTTCACAGTCCTCAGAATATCTAAAGCAGTGAATATTCAATTGGGATAACATTTATTAGGCATGACAATACTGGCCTATCTTCATTTGAATTCTTTCTTTTTTTGTGGGGCATGGTGGTGCTGGGGATTGAACTCAGGGCCTGTGCTTACAAGGCAAGCACTCTAACCACTGAGCTCAATCCCCAGCTTTTCATTTGAATTCTTGCTTAAAGACCCCTGCCACTCCTTTGTAGGGGGAGGGTTTGTTTCCTAGCAGAGGAACAGAAAGGCTTAGGCGATGGGATCGGACTTACCAAGTAAACGGACCACCCTGGCCTGTAGAGTGGGGACAATGCCTGCCTGTCAGGGTTACTAGGACAGGAGTCAGACATGCGAACAGTGTCAGCCTAGTTTAACCCCCTGGAAGCCCTTGGAACCCGGGAAGGCTCCATAAATGGCAGCTGTGCAGGCTGCGACTCCCCCATCCCAGCTCACGAGACCCCCAGTAACTCGCATACCTTCTGCTCAAGGTGTGCTCTGCGCAGAGACACTCTCTGCTCTAGCTTCTGGAGCTCACGTTCATGCTGTGCCTCTGTCTGCATCTTGATTTTGCTCTGGTAGGCATTGAGTAGCTCCATTTCTTGCTGGAGCTGTAGCCTCAACGCCTGGCATTCTGCTTCTTGAGCCTCATCTAGCCGTAACTGCGGGCACAGAAGACACACACTGTCACTCAGCCCTTACTGATCACACTTGGGGTTTGGACTCACCTGGGTCCCCTCAGAAAAACAGATGTCCTGGGTACATTCAGAATTCCCACCAAAACCAGTGAAGTCTGCCCAGTGAGGTACCAAGTCCTAAAAATACTGCTTTTCGGTGTGGTCTGAAACCACAGGAACAGGTGTGAGGAAGCCTAGCCACTCTGGCGACTCAGCCCGCAGGCTAGCACCACTATTCACTTCAACATGTCACCTTGCCAGTTTCTTAAGTTTCCTAGGTCTCGATTTTTTCCTCTCAGGAAGCAATAATTACAATTCCTGTTATCTGGGATGGGTAGAGGATTAAAGGAAAGAATTCATACACAACCCCAGGCATAGTTCTTGATGCGTACTAAACACTCTAAATAAACAGTAGCAGTTACCATCATTTTGGTTTTGACAAGACTATTTCCATATTTAGGGCTTTTTTTTTTTTTTTTGAGATGGGGTCTCACTATGCAGTTCAGGCTGGCCTTGAAGTCACTATGTAGCCCACACTGGCCTTGAACTTGCAGCAATCCTCCTGCCTCAGCCTACAGAGTGCTGTGCTTACAGGCATGTGCCACCATGCCCGGTCATATTTAGGTATTTTCGACCATAAAGCCATAAAGTCATTCAATATGTTCTGAATAAATGAAACTTGGGAAATGTGCCACAGTACTATTACACTCCTAATAAAAGTCATGTTGGCCACTACTGTTGGCTATATAGGTCACCTTGCTAGCTGGCCAATCTAGAACTAGCAGTTTAAGATCTCTTCCCCAGAGGGCAGCCTTGATACTCAAAAGAGAACATTCTGGCTGGGAGTAATGATGTCTAGATTACGAGGCAGCCTGGTCAAGTTTCCCTTGCTTCCTGCAGAACCTGAGCTTTGTATGCCCTGATCTTGTCTTGGTGGGGAATGGGCCAGGCCAGCCTACGGAAATGCCACCTTCTCAGCTGAGCAGGAGGCTTTGGGCCACTTACAGGACTAAGTTAAAGGATTTTGGCCCCCTGTCCTAGGCTTGGTTTTGTCCGGATACACAGCAGGTTCTCAATTTGGCTGAGAACTATAAGATTAAAATCCTAGAATTAAACAGTTTGGGTTACCCTGGATGTATCTGCATGTTTCCATACAGATCACTTTGCTAAGATTTATTCTCTACCTTATCCACAATTTGTGACAATTAACAATATAGTCCAATATCTTCATTGAGAAGTGACTTTCTGAAATGTTAGAATACCTTTAGAAAGTTATTTGCACCAAGATATATCATGTACAGGTACAAAATAACCATGATGAGTGTGATCACTATATATGCAATGTACCAATACATGTTCTTGGTAAAATATTAAAAAAAAAGAAAGTTATTTGTGTAGTGTCTTTTTTTAGTACATATCTGTTTTTTGGTACTGGGAGTTGAACCCAGGGCCTTTGCACTGAGCTACATCCCTAGCCCTTTTAATTGTTATTTAATTTTGAGACAGGGTCCTACTAAGTCACTAAGATGTCCAGGTTTGACTTGAACTTGTGATTCTCCTGCCTCAGCCTCCCAGAGTACTGCAATTGTACGTGTGTGCCATCATGTCTGGCCTTCTTTAGCACTTCTGGAGAACTACACTATGGCAATTAAAGGAACATAATATAAATTATGCAATGATATTTCTAAGGTACCTTCTAATCATTACTCTGAACCAGCCTTCCTGAAAACCCACTACAGAGGACAGACTGCTCCCTTCTCTTTTCCCACATGGACACAATGAACAGTACTCCTGTAGTAGGAACAGCCTTATAGAATAATGCCAGAGAGTTTTGTCATCGACTCCTTCTTGACATTACAGACGCCCCAGCAGCAAAGGAAATGAGAGCCCCGTTCTTCTCTGCCCGTCTGCATTACTTGCTACAGGTCCTGAGTGGGTGGCTGAGAGGCTCACCCTACGGTGGTTTAGGTCACTGTGACAGCTCCATTTTCTTCTGTTTCTGGGACTCTATAATTGTTGTCAATAACTACATTTGGAATCAGCTCTGACTATACAAGTCCCAGTGCTGGAAACCGGGGAGCACTCCAGGATTTGGTGTTCATCACCCAAAACTACGGAGCCCCAGTCTATAAAAAAGTTTTATACGGATATTGGTAAATATCACATCTGTTTTCTCAAGTGGCTTTCAAAGGATGTGATGGAGGCAGCTTGGCGCCCCCAAAGCGTTCAAATCCTGGCTCAAGCACTAACTAGCGATGTGATCCCTCCTAGGCCAGGGGCCAGCACCCTACAGCCCATGGGACAAATGTGGCTTGCTGCCTGTTTTATGACTAGTTTCACTGGGCAAATACATTCGGTTACATGTTATCGATGGCTGCTTGTGCACCGCAGTAGCAGAGCTGGCTAGCTGTGATAGAGACCTTGTGGTTTACAAAGCTTAAAGGATTCATCTGCCCCTTTACACAAACTGTCTGGCAGCACTGGCCCTAAGCAGGATCTTGCTAACTCTAAGTGATTTTCCTCCAAAAAACCTCAATTTTGTCACAGGCAAATTAAGAGTTGAGCAATAACTACTTCAAAGGGATTTCACAAAAGTGAAAGAGGAAAATGCCTATAAAATACATAAAACCACCTGGCTTGTGGCATGCAGCTGGCAAAGGACGCTTTCCTGATCATACCTACTTTGATCTTCTCCTGTCTCAGGAGAGTATTTCTCCCCTTTTATTAAAGAGCCATCATGCACCTATATTCCGCATCCCATTCTCTCCCATCTTAGAATATAACACATATTCACTGGACATCGTTGTACGCCAAGCACAGTCACAGATGTTAATAAATGACGGTTAGCAAAAGTCAACTGCTACCTGCTCATTAACGCTCTCTACCCTCCTCACCGCTCACCTCTCTCTGCCCGCCTCACCTCACACTCATTCTGACCTGACTCCTCTGCTTATTCTGGTCACGATGACCACTCGGAAGTGGTCTTTACCTTACCTGCCAGCAGCAACTGCAATTGCCGACTGCCCCTTCCTTCTTGAACGCTTTCTCCTGCCTGCTGAGATACCGTACACCCCTGTTGGTTTTTCCTTGCCTCTCTGGGTACTCTGTTTCTGGCCAGTCCCTAACTACTGGAACTTATTAGATGTGGGTGTTCCTCAGGGCTTTGTCCTGGACCCTTTCCTCCTCTAACTGGTTTTCCTAAGGAATCTCATCTACTCCAAAAGCCCCAATCACCATCTGTTCCACAAATGACTACTACATGTATAACAATTTCAGGCTTCCCTTCTGAGGCTCACATCAGCTTATCTCTGAGACACAACTTCACCTAGATGTTTCTCAGGCTCTCAAGCTCCACGTGACCAATAACTAATTCATCATCTTTACCTTCCTGCATCCCCAATCAGCTTGACTTCCTTTTGGACACGTAGGTAAATGTTACCATAGTCTACCATTTTGCTCGAATTGATGACTGGGAGTCATCTTTAAACCTGACCCTCCATATTCGAACTATCACTACATGCTCTTGACTCTAACCTCCTGCCTAGCTCTTAAATTTGGTCACCTGCCCCTTCATCCCCACTGCTCCCTTTCTATCGTAGCCACCACTTCCTATGTCCCGATAAAAGCAGTGGCATCATAAATGATCTTATAGTATCTGCTCTTGCCACCTCCCAGGCTGTCATCCACAGGTCACTGAGATAAACATTCAAAAAACACAAATCTGTTGCCAGGCTCCTGCTTAACACTCTCCAGTGGCTTCCCTCTGCTTTTAGGATAAAGACAAGCATTCTAAAAGCCAGCAAGCCCTCCACTCCCCATGAGCCAGACCCGCCCGCCCCTCCAGTCTTCTTCTTCTCACGCTGCTGGTTCTCTGCATTCCACCCAGAGCAGGTGCCTATGCACCATCTTCCCATCTGTGCACAGGCGGCTCCCGAGCCTAGACGACTGCATCAGACACTTGTGTTTCTTGACTCTTCCACCAGGCTAGCACTCCTGCTTGCACTCTGCTGGCATCTCACACGTGCTCTGTGATACACAGATAACCTGGCTTCCTCCAGAGAACCTGATGGATGACTGTCTCTTATTCACCACAGTCTCCCAGGGCACAGTGTGGGCACTCAGTAAACACTTGCTGGATGAATGAATGAGTGAATGCACCAGCTCCCACCCTCAACCTAGGAGCATGCTTAATCCTCACCTGATTAACAGCAGTCTTTCTCTCATTGTACTCTCCTTCTGCTGCGTTTTCCCCAGCACTGGGGATGGAACCCAGGGCCTTGCACATGCTGGGCAAGGGCTGCAACACTGAGCTCCGCCCTGGCCTGCCTCCTCCCCTTGCTGCAGCTCTTTGTGCGGGCCTCCACTGATGTCAGTCTGGGAAAGGCACTCCCATGCTTTCTACCTTCCTCTACAGTCACTTTTTTGACATACCATAATGTCTCCCATTCCCACCACTCTACTGACTGTGACAAGTAATGGGCAGAGCACTGCCAGATCCAATGGATAAGCCAGATTTGGCTATTCTAGCTGGTCTTTCCACACCTAAAATCTTCAGTTACATACAGCCTTTGCCCTGGCGGCTGTGACATGCTGTCTTCTGGGCCCCTCCTGTGTCTGAGTAGTCAACTTTTTTGGTCTACTTCCATGCAGCCCTCAAATGCTATGTCCAAATGGGACTCTGTCCTCAGTCGCCTTCCTCTCTCACTCTATCTCCTGTCCCTCGCAGATCTATTCCTGACAGCTACCACTGTCCCCATATGGCAAGATCTCTTTTTTTTTCCAATGCTGGGGGTTGAGCCCAGGGTCTCACGCACGCTAGGCATGTGCCGCTCCACCCCTGAACTATATCCCCAGTCTTTTATTTTTCATTTTTAAACTTTCAGATAGGATCTTTTTTTTTTTGTCTGGTGCCAGGCATCGAACTCATGGCCTTGCACTTGCTAGGCAAGCACTCTACCACTGAGCTAAATCCCCAACCCTAACAGGGAGCCAGGCATGGTGACACATATTGGGGCAACTTTACCTTGTGACTCAGTGAGACTGTCTTAAAAAAAAAAAGATTGGAGATTAGCTCAGTGCAAAGGCACTAGGTTTAATCCCCAGTACCTCCCCCACACACACGACAGGCTCTTGCTAAGTTGCCTAAACTAGGCTCAAACCTGCAATCCTCCTGCCTCAGCCTCCTGAGTAGCTGGCACTTGGATCATGTCCAACATTTTGTCTTTAATTTTGGCACCCCTTCTGAACTACATATTTCCATGTCTGTAACTTTCTAACTGGATACCTACATGGCTAAGATACAATGCCCACAAACTTAGTCAATTATCTTCCCAGGTATCTAAACTCAGCCGTCCTATTTTTCTATCCTGGTAAAATTATGAGCTATTCCAATCTATTGTCAAACCTATCTCTCAAACTGCCTGCTAAGTTCTATCTAGTCTACCTCCTAAATATTTTACACTTTCCAAATCCTTCCCCTCTTCACTATCTCCATTAACCCCTCCCTGCTCCCTGTACTGAACGCAGCAGGGCTTCACGTGATAAGCACATACTCTACCACTGAGTCACAACTCCTGCCATCCTGACACTCTCTGTCTTAGTTCAGGCCTTTACCAATTTTTTCTCTATTATTCCAGTAGCTCCTAACAGGTCTCCTTATCTATGTTTGCCACATGATTGCCAAAACCTTTCTTCTCCCCCAACACTGGGGATTTACCCAGAGCCTCTCGTATGCTAGGTAAGGGTTCTGCCGCTGAGCTATGTCCCAGCCCCTTTTCTGCTTAATCAGGCCTCCACTGCTTACGGCACAATGACCAAACTCCTGCCACCGAGTCTCTGACCCAAGTACCACCTGCCTTCCTTAAATGAGCATTTCAATTCCATCATGGCAACTGCTCACTGTTTCTCAAAAGTGCCAGCCTTTTTCAGGGTTCCAAGTCTCTGCATAGACTGTGCCTTCTGCCAGGATTAACTTCCCCTCCTCTGCCTGTTTTATAAACTATCACTCTTTATCTCCTGGGCAATCTTCACCAGGCAAGCTCCACTGTTGGCTTATCAAGACCCTTATGACCTCTCCTTGTAGACTTCCCACTATCCACTTCCTTAAACTCTGGCCTCACCCCCAAATTCTGTGAGTCCCCGGATATATACTTCCCACTACTTGGACCTTTTCCTACGTAGGTCCCTTTGCACGGAACCTCCTTACTTCAGTGGCTTCTTTTAAGCCTGCTGGGTCTCTCCAGGAAGCTTTCCCAAGACCAGATTCATTCCTCTTCTTTATCCTCCTGATCCCCCCAGCACCTCCCACTTCACAGCACTTATATTGCTTTGTGATCATTGCTTAATTATCTGACCTCCTGGCTTGACTAACAAAAGTATGAGGTCAGAGACCCACTGTCTATCTAGCTCATCACTCTACCTCTGAGCCCAGCGCAGTGCTGGACACAGAGGCTTAGCAAGAGTTTACTGAATGCACGTGTCTGTCTGAGTATAATCCTCATTGACTGGGAGCTCCACAAGGGCAGGGGCTGTGTCTTATTGACTTGTGCCTCACACTGGTTGGGGGTGGTGGTCAGGAACTCTTGGATGAATGAACATAGGACATTATGTGTGGTATCTATCATGTCTCGCCCTCAAGTCCCTATATGCCACAGAAGCAGGTCATTCCTTGTGCTCCATCTCATAAGACACACTCCGGCAAGTATCCACATGGCCTTGGCTTTATTCAGCGTCGTCAATTCCTCAGCTGTTTGGACAGGAAGACACCAATATCCTAAACTTGCGCAAGAATCATCCTGGGAAACAAAGGCTGGATCTTGAATTTTCTCGAATCCCAAAGCTCTTGAGGCTGTGGCACCAAACCTAACCACTTACCGCTTGAGAGGCCATCATTTCATTTATACTCTGTTCATACTGCTCTGCCAAAATGGCCAGTTTTCTTGTCTGCTCATCTTTCAGTGTCTTTAAGATTGTTTTGTGCTCATTCTTTGGAGTAACTTCCAACTGGTGATTCTTGAGTGCTTTATACTGTTTGGTCTGTACTTTGCAAGTGTCCTGAAACTGTTTTTTAATTTGCATTTCCATGGCCTGTCAGGGAAAGTGACAAAGGGAAAACAAAGACATGTCAGCCAATACAGAGAGCCTTCTACTATTTTTTTCCTTTGGTGCTGGAGATTGAACTCAGGGCCTTGCGCTTGCTAGGCAAGTGGTCTACCACTGAGCTAAATCCCCAGCCCTGAGAGCCTTCCATTGTGATGACATAGTACAAGTGCTGGGACCACCTGCCTTTTGGTATAGGGACCCGTGATACTGATCAATAATCATGAAAATAATACCTGCCATTCAGATAAGAATCAATTTCCCAATATTTTGGGTTTTATATTAAATGAATAGAAGCAACTCTGAATTTAAAAATAGCCTCAAAGAAAAAACCAAATTGTAATAAGGGGATGACAATTCTAAACAGATTATGGAAGAGTATGAAGCTTAGTTTGTTAAAACATTTGCAGTTTATTCTCAAGGTTTCCTAGGCAGTCTTAGTATTTCCCATCGTTTGTTGCTTTTTTCTTTATGTGCATATGAGAAAGGGGATGCTCTCACTACTCAGGCCTGCAGGTGCACCCTTGACAAATCAATAAAGGAGAACATCTGGATAACACTTCACATTCTAATCCGTTTCCACTAGGTTTCAGCATGAACCCGAAAGAGAACAGTGATTTTAGATGTTTCTGTCATTAAGTGGTTGTGCTTGCATGTGGCAATATCACATTTACACTTTGGCAGGAAGAGAGAAGAGTGTGTGGTTAAGGGCAGAAGGCATTCCATCAGGCTGCCCTGGGGTCAAGGGTGCACTCCATAAACACTCTAGGACTTCTGGTGACAGGGATCACTAATTAGACCACTTAGGATTTGACTTGAAGAGGCACATGGCCAGTGTGATGGAGGTTGGCCTCATATCTGTGCCAACAGTGACAATGTTCTCCCTGACATGCAGCAAGGGCTTAGTACACGCAGCTTGTTAATTAGCGGTTTGCTAAAATCAGCCAGAGGCAGTGAGGGCCAGAGGAGTTCCTCCTCGGGCAGTGAAGGCCTCACACACTTTGAGTCAACCGCAATTCCCACGCCCATGGCAGATGTCACCCATAAATCACAGCCTTTCCTACTAAGTCTGGATGCAGCTTTGGAGTCCTGCTTAATTTGTGCAGCAAGCCTGAGGTCGTGGGTACTAATATAACATTCTCATTTCCCAAGATCAGAACCACAAGCTGCTATCCATCCCATTGTAACGAAGGCAGGTCATGAAGGGCTCAGAGAAATGACACAGTGGAATAAGAGGAACACTGAGAGATCACTCCAAAGGAGCTTGTGTGGCTTGTGAAATGCAGACTCCTGAGCTACTGTGCAGAACCCTGGAGATTCTGATTTGGTGGAGGCAGGGCCCAGACACGTGTCATTCTGAAAAGCTGCCCGGTGGCTCTGGCAGTCATCCAGGTGCAGGAACCACTGGTCCAGCCCGGCTGCCTTGGAGCACAGACAGGGAACGCCTCTCCTTCTCTTACCTTTAAGTTTTTTGGCTGTTGCCGAAGTTCCATGACATGCTTTCTGTGCAGTTCCCTTTCTCGCCTCTTATTGTACTCCAGCTGGTTTTCCAGTTCAGTCTGGTGCTGTAAACGGATCAGATCCATGCGTAGCTTCTGTAACGTGTGCAGCTGCCTATATTCTAGCTCTCGGGTAGACTCGTCATGCCGGATTAGCATGGCGTGCTCCATCTCCTTCTGCGTCCTCTTTTTATTTAGTTCCTGTATTCAGCAATGAAAGATAAATGGAGAGAGTTGACTAGAGGAGAAGTGGAAGGAATATAGAGCTAGGCAAGGGACGGCAAGGGACAGCACTGCTAACCAGCATTTTTTTTTTTTTTTTTGGTATTGAGGATCGAATGCAGGTCCTTGCGCTTGCCAGGCAGGTGTGCAGCATGACAATGCAATTAGACTCACAATCCTGGAGGCTTAGGTTCTGTTTCAGGGTCTGCTGCACACACGATAGGTAACTTCACAGCCTCAACACCTGCACTATCTGTACAATGGGATCAATTCTGCCTGACTCCTCCTTACTTCACAGAGCTGCTGTGAACCAATTAATTATGGGATGTGCTACACTTAGGTGTAAGCAAATGTTTCTTCAGTTGAGCAGGGATTTTCCATCTTGGTTGAAGCTGTTCAGATGCATGATGCTTAAATCCCACAAACTGAAATGCTAATATATTTGTCAGGGGTGGGGGCCTGAGTCCTCCAGGTGATTTTGTTATGCAGTCAGTGTTGAGAAATAAACTTAATTAAACTGATAATGTCTATAGTGTTCTTAGCTTTCTGGGAAATACCTGTTTTTGCACATATCAGAAGTAGGCCAATTATCTATTTTTTAAAAATCTGTGTTTAGGACATGCTGGAAAAGAGCAGAGATGGCTCTCCTTTCATCTTTTCCATCATACTCTGTCGAATCATTTCAAGATCTAAGCCCTCTGTTCTCAGTTCTTCTCATACTGGCCCATCTCTTTCTATCTCCTCCCTCTCCCCTCCTTCCATGCTTGTGGGGGGCAAACTAGAAAAAAAGGGAAAGTTGGGCACCAATTTTCATTTTACCAATTCAAGAATACTTCCCAAATGCGCTAAATACAAAGATCTGAACCATGCGCTTCTGGTGTGTACAGATGGTGACTATGCTGTGACTTTGTCCTTACCTGGTAACACTCTAATACGAGAACGTAAAAGACACTCATTGAGGTACATGCTCAGCTTGCAGCTGACAGAGGTAGGTGGATGGTCCAGTTCGGGCCAAACTATTTTCTGTCCTAGGAATTTAGAGTTGCGGTTCCCAGCTATAATTTCTGTGGATGGCTGGAACTGAGGGGCATATGGAGGCTACTATGAGGGCTGAGGACTGGAGTATACCGGTTTCAGGGAAGAAAAGAATGAAACAGAAGAAAGAAGTGCAGGCAATATATTTGTGCTCAAGTTCCTCACTGGCTCTTAGGCGCCCCCTGTAAGTCCAGCTGTATTACTGCACTTGAGTTTTATGAGACGGTCCTGTATGTCTAATGCAAATTCCCTAGTTTCAGCTTAAACTATCCCAAATAAGTTAATATGCAAAAAGAAATTAACAAGGGAAATAAGTCTTATGTGCAAATTTAAAAGAGAGCAAGATGGAAAGTGGTAAGTATAATAAAAGAGGTAAAGGTCATATGTTATAAACTTTCTAATCAGGGTGGTATTAGTAGCAGATAAGAAAGTCAAGGAAAGGTGAAAGCTTCTGAGCTGCTTTTTAAATTAGAACAATAGATGCCTCTCCTCTCTGATGGCAACCTCTAGGCAAGTCGTTTATGTTCACAGAAACGTCAGTAACGTGTATCCACTTGAAGGGAAGTCTTTTAGATAGCACAGCCTCTAGTATCACAACTCATTCATTTATTCATTCAACAAACACTTGCTGAGCACCTACTATGTGTTGAGCACTGTTGTAGCTATTGCAGAGAGCTGGGAACAATGGGATCATTTCACAGGGCTTATTTTCTAGTGAAGAAACATTCAAAGTATAAAGAGAGTTTAAATTTGTTTGAAAGAACAAAAGATAATCGAGCATCACTCCCTGTCTCCTGTGTTTCTTTCCCTCCTCACTGGTCCATCAAATTTCTTCTTTTAAAGATCAGAGACTGGCCCCTAGGTGGCGCCAAAGGAAAGTGAGCCCTTTCCACACTGCCTCGCTTTTACCCGAGTCCCACTTTTTGGCCTTTATACATCCACAGTTTCTTAAACTGAGAGGTCCAAACCGAATTGCCCAAGGCCCCGAAACTCATGGGGTGGGCGTTGCGGGTAAAAGACAGCCAGCAAAGGCTTTTGGAGGAAATCACGTGCCTCTCCTCACGTTCAGCGGGCTGCTCAGGAGGCTGAGGAACACCTGTGACAGAACTGCCTGGGTTACAAGCGATTTCTAACAAGCTGCCCAGCTGCTGCTGAGGTCTAGGAAAGCCTGGGAGTCAGCGGGAGCCTGAAAGCCGGTATCAGCCAGCTTCAGCCACTGGCCGGCTCATTACCTACAGGTTTGGGCAAGTCTCCTAATCCACACTTTAGAGCTTCGGGTTTAGGGTGAGGCTATCTATCGCTTCCCACCACGCACCAACATGCTTGTGAAGACAAAATCAAAGACTGCTGAGCTGGAAGATGGTAAGCTGCTAATAATATCTAAATCCTTAACAAAATGATTCGGCTTATTGTGAGTTCAGTGCTGTGCCTATACGATAATATGTAATGTGCTTTCAATTAAAAAAATTAGTCCATATATCTCATTCAATCTTAACTGCCACCTCTGACGTGGTGACTCTGCAAAGATTTTCTGAGAGAGCAAGGCACTTGGGAATTACTGGGACTAACATAGAGTCTTACAGTTCCAGAAAACAGACTTGAGGCTAAAACTCAGATTTTTGGATTTTAAATATTTTTCATGAAAAGATTAATCATTTTCCATGAAGTGTTCCATGAAACATTTTCATGTTTCCATAACATGAACATGTGATACTTTTCTGTTTCTCCTTTTCCATTTGTGACACACAATATTCTGAAGACTCCTCTGTTCTGGCCTGATGTGATGTAGTGATTGCTTTATCTGGGCAAAAGACACAATATACAGTAGAGCTACATCATGTGCACTTTTCGCTTATACAAAGTAAACAAAATGAATCAAGCAAAAATTAAAAACTCAACTTTGATGAACAGGTGATTCTGCCCACCAGCATCTCAATGTCTGTGCACTGGAGGGCGTGCTGGGCGAGGTGGCAGCTTGCTGTCCTCAGCCACGTTGTGACACCTCACAAGGCACGCATGAGCTCAGGGCTGGGCGGCTCGTGCTCTTTGCACAACACTCTGAGTGACTCCACCTGCTAGGTAAGATGTGGCTCCAGGTGCGTTTCTCTACCCTCTTCCCTCACGGTGTTCCAAGCATTCTATTGAGTATAAGTCCCAGTGGAAGCGCTATTGGCTTATTTAAAAGCAGCTGATTTCACTAGTGCCAAATTTCTTGTTTTCTGTTTTTCTTCAATACTGGGAATTGAATTTGTGCCAAATTTTTATCCTGGCCACTGAGGTTGTGTAAAAACTGGAACTCCTAAATGGAGAAGTTGTTAGCCTGTAATATTTAATGCCTCTTACTTTCAGTTCTTTGTTTCAACAAGTGGCTTAGAAAGATTGAGTCTCTGTGGGTGGTGAGAGGGGAGGTGGCTCAACCCAGTCTACAGAGATCCTTTCACAGGCTTTCATTGATTAAAAGGATCGCTACTATTTATTTTGGGCAAAGATACAGGAAAACAGGTACTCTCGTGCTTTCTTAGCAGGTGTTTTCATGAACCCCTTTAGCAGGCCATTTGGTGATATCTATTTTAAACTTTAAATTTTTTTTTTTGAGACAGGGTCTCGTTCAGGCTGGTCTTGAACTCACTATGTAGCCCAGGCAGGCCTCGAACTCGTGGCAATCCTCCTGCTTCAGCATCCTGAGTGCTGGGATTGCAGGAGTGTGGCACCATGCCCAGCTTTTTTTTTTTTAATTTTTTATTTTGAGACAAGGTCTCACTATGTCACCTGGGCTGTCTGGCCTTGAACTTGCTATGTAGTCCAGGCTGGCCTTGAACTCATAATCCTCCTCCATCAGCCTCCTGAGTGCTAGGATTACGGGCATGCACCACTGCTTCCGACTTCTTTAAAACTTTAGATGTATGTTCTCTGATCCAGAGATTTCACTTCTGAGAACATAGTTTAGAAATATATTGGTATATGCATAAAAGTATTTATGCACAAAGATGTGCTCTGTGACATTTTATTAGTAACACTACAAAAGTTCAACAAAATGTCCACTGAGATGTGCCTCATTGAACAAATGATTTTACAGTCAAAGAACAAAATACTATGCGGTTAAAAATCTGTATGTGCTACATAGTAAATGAAAGAGGAAAACCTAACAATATAGTGGACATCTGTTACTTCCGCAGGCTCAGCATCTATCTTCGCTTCTGTTTATAGCCTCTTTTTTTTTTTTTTTTTTTTTTGCTTTGAGCAACTACTCCACCCTATCCGGAATCTGAGAGTGTAGGCACATTACCCAGTCAAGTTCTCCCTCCTAGGAACTTGAATCTTGAACAGAAGTTTTATAAGGATTAAAAATGGTTGGTGATTCATCCAAACGGCAGTGCCTTGAGGAATGTCTGTTAGCTCTTGCGCCCTCACGCATCGTGAAGTTGGTTTTCTGGCAGAGTTCTCCAGCTCTGTTCTCCAGCTGTCGCCTACCCCATATCCCACTGGTAAATTCCTTCCCATGCATAAGTCCGCCAGAGCAAGCAAACCAAATAATCCCGCAGATATAAAAGCAATCTCATTTCTCTAAAGTTATATGTAGGATATAAACTCTCTCTCTCTAGACATACGCATATATATACACACACATATATATACACATATATACACACATATATACACATATATATACATATATACACATATACACATATATACATACATATATATATATACATACATATATATATATGGAAGAAATCTGGAAATAACAAATGCCAAATTAATGGCTGACTGTCTCAGAGTAAATAGAGACTGGGTGAAATGAGATTATCAAGAAGAGAGAGGGCTGGGGATTTAGTTCAGTGGTAGAGCTCTTGCCCAGCAAGTATAAGGCCCTGAGTTCGGTTCCTAGCATCCTCCCACAAAAAAGGGGGTGATATTGGTCAAATATAAAAAAATTCACTTATGCAAGATGAGCAATATCTGGAGATCTACCCAGCAACAATAATTAATAATATTGTACCACATTATTTGTAATTGCTAAGAGATGGATCTTAAATTAATTCTTCCTACCACATACATATGCACACATGCACACACACAGTAACTAGAGGTAACTGATACATTCATTAGCTTGAATGTGGTGATCATTTCACAATGTATACATATATTGAAATGTTACCCTAATTATATACAATTTTTATATGTCAATATTTCTGTAAAGCAGTTATAAGAACTTTTACAACTAGTTTTATATTTTTCTGTATGTTTTCAATGTTCTTTTATTAGTTTTGCAAATAGAAAACTTTGAACATTTTCATTCAAAGTGGCTCTGGCATAAAACTAAGAAAGGAAAATCTAGACTCTTAAGAAAAATACCCTTATAAAGTTATTCTTAGCTCAGTTGGTTAAAACCTAATATGAATGAAGTCACAAATACAGTTTCTATTTTTTGGGGGGAGTGATCATCTTCTGTAGCTTTTATTGACATTAATTGGCCTTTTAGCCTCAGACTTCCTCCAAATATGTATTATTTAAGTAACAGTAATTGCCAGATAAAAGGAAATTCAAATACCTCATTGTGAAATGACTACTGGACTTTTTCATTTTGATTTTTTGACTTCTGACAAACTCAAAATGTACAGTACTCAATGCATCATTTTCTTACCAAAACCTTTCTTTAAGCTTCTCTGTTTCTACCCAAAACTACATTTCTCCAAGCCTTAAACCCTATAAGTAATTTTGATTTCACCCACATCTTTTGTTTCACTTCTTATTGTGTGCCAAGTCCTGTTTACTCGATGCTTTACACTGTTTTAAATCCACCTCCCTTGGGACACACACCCCTACTATGGTGTCCATACTGGACTTCCTACCACCTGATCTCATTGCTTCTAGTCTCATCCCTCAAATCCAGTATTTCTCAAACTTTTGTGGTCATTATCACCCCCACAATGAGCTTTTTAGATTTTTTCCCCCTTAATTGTCCTTATCCCACAGATCTACTAAGTACCTATCTATATACTGTGGCCTTGCAGCAGGATACAGGCTGGCACAGTATCTAAGACATCTCACTCCTAACAAGAGCCCATTTTGACCTTTTTGGGGGCAGTATGCCCCGTGAGGAAAGATACTCTAATCAACTCATGTATGACCTCCAAACTGGGCTCATCTCTCTACAGATCAATTTTAGACAAACTACTGGCCCTCTCAAAAATTTTCAGCAGTTTCTCCTTCTTCCAAGGTGAGGTAACACCCATAAAGCACCTCAGCCTGACCTAGAATTACGTGTTAATAGATTTTAGTTCGCTTCATCCTTTCTTCTTCCTCTTTGAATATGACTGTCCGGAAACCTCACGATAATTCCCTTTTCCATGAACTGTGCCTGAAGTGTTTGTTTCCCTCCTGCAGGCAGATGCGGGGGTTTTTATGAGACTTTGATACTTTTCCCAATATGCTATCTCACTGTAACCATTCCAGGTTACAATGACTCCCTGTTGAACTTAGTAACTGCGACTGATTGACATTCTATATTTTCATCTTGGCGAGTGATGTCATTCAAATTAGAATCCAAATTCCCACATCCATGTGGTCAGAATTACTATAAATTTGGCTTCAGAAATGTCACTGGTTTGACGTCCCCACTGCCTCTTCTGGGCTGGAACTAGAGAAAGAGCACCCCAGCCAAACTCCCCATACTTCGCTTCTTACCCCTCCAGCCTGTGCCTCAACTGCTGTACTCATTCTTAAAAACAAAGCCAAATCTTACCTTTTCACCCCCCCAGCCTCTGATGGCCGTGCACTGGCTTCAGGTGAAAATTAAAGTGCCTTGCACCTGCCCATGTTTTGCCACTCCATCCCACGCACCTGGAGCTCTGGTTGCCCTCAGAGTCTTAGGAGCCACTGGACTCTCCGAGCTCTTTCATGACTAGAGGCCCAGGATCATTTGTGTCTGCTACTGTGCCTGCTGCTTTAGACAGCAATAACCCGATACAGGTCTGTGTCTCCTTCTAGACTCTGGGTTACGTGAAGGCAGGCTGCTCAGCAGCCCTGGCGTCAACCACACCGCCGGCTTCAAGGGAGGGACTCTGCTAACAGCAGATGACTGAACAAGTGAGCTGAGTGCAGAGCAGCATACTGTCATCTAAGTGTTTCACAGGGAGTCACAAAACACACAAAGCAAAAATTCTCTGCTTTACTTCTCTTGATTCTTCACTGTGTGATAAACTTCACCTGTAATATGTGTTCATTAAAATTCTATTACATTTATTTAGAGAAAGTTCTGCAAATGGGCTTTGTGCCCCTGTCTGCATCAGGCACTGCAGGCCAAGGATGTGGGACAGACTGGACAGACAAGGGCAGGACTCTCCCGTAGCCCACGGCCCCTAAACAGGCTGCGCACACAGTAAATACCTCCCGAATGTTCTGCTGCTCCACCTCATGCCGCTTGATCATGATTTTCCGCTTGAAGAAACGACAGTTTTTGTCGTAGTACAGTCTCTGCTGAGTGAGAAGGTGGGCTTCCTCTTCAGCCTGTGTGTGCTGCAAGTTCTCCTTATGCTTGGATATCCGCTCCTGCTTTTCTTTCTTGGGTGTGCTATGGTCCTCATTCATTTCCTTAAAAAACAAAAACAAAAAGCAAACCGAGATGGTTTCATAAAACAAAGCCAATTTCAAAAAACTATAGATAAACAGCTTACTGCAACTGCAAATTAAATTATTTGGAAAGCAAATGGAAGTATAGAAAATCCCGGTGGTGAAATCCCCTTCCTTCTCTCTCAATGTGTTTCTTTCTTTTTTTTTTTTTTTTCCTGATTAAGTGAATAGTAAGTGAGAAGGACACTTGTGAGTTTCCCTGTCTCTGGCTTCTCATTCTCAGGAACTGTTTGCTCACCAGCCAACACACACTGACTAAGCCCCTATCGTGTGACAGGCCCTGTTACAAAGCACAAGGCTACAAGGGCGAGGAGAAAGAACGTGGTTTCTGCCATCAGGGGGCTTTATAGCCTAGAATTAAAAGTTGACCAGAGAACCACAGAAATGAAGTGAAATTACTGTGAAAACTGCTGTGACGAGGAAGTACTTGGTCCTAAAAGAACGCTTCATGGAAAATATTTGACCTTGGTACAAACAACCCAAAATGTGGAAAACTGATAGGAGTTAAGCCGTGCAAAAGGAGAGGGAAGTAGAATCTGGGTAGAGGAAAGAACAAGTGCAAAACCCTTAGGGTGGGCAGGAAATACAGCACAATCAAGAACTGAAAGGTGCCAGGTCTAGGTACACAGGACCACTGAAGGCTTATGGCCACATTAAAGGCCACGGGTCTTCAGCAGTGGAGGGACAGATTTGATACATGTGGGAGCGTCAGCATGAGATGCACTATGGCAGGTCCACAGGCGAGAGGTGGCGGGAGCATGGTAAGGCAGGGGGTGACCAAGACTGACACAAGTGGTCATATTCCAAAGATGAGAAGTGACTGCGCAAATGTCATTACTCTGAATTTCAAGAAAAAACGTGCTTCGTTGGGGATTGGAGAGCAAAAAAACCATGTATATTTGCGAAAGGAAAACATTCTGTTTTCCTGGAACACGTGGGCAAAGGGAAGAAAGTGATGAATCAGAACACTTAGGATACTCATCTATGGCAGAGTAAGAAGACGAGTTTTGTCAGGTGTGGTGGTGCGTGTCTGTAATCCCAGAACTCTGGGAGGCTGAGGCAGAAGGATCGCAGGTTTGAGCTCTGCCTGGACAACTTACAGTCTTAGTGAGATCCAGTCTCAAAATACAAAATTTACAAGGGCTGGGGGTGAAGCTTAGTGTGGAGGCCCTCATTAAAGTGCCAGTATTACACAGTAAAAAGAAGAAGAAGAAAACTACTTTTAGAGAAAGTAAAGTGCACTTTGTTGTCTTTGTCCTCCTGACTAGCTTGACCTATATTTAGTTACTACTCACACAATTGAAATTTTACTGCTAAAACCTGTTTTACTTAATGTTTTATAAGAGGCCGCCATACACCATTCGGATTGTTTTTGCCCTTAGTCACAAAGGCCTTCCACATCAACTCCCACCCATGCTGTTCCAGGGAGCTCCTAAGTGGAACTTCAGGATCAACAAGAGAAAGAGCTTTTCCCAGCATGGAGGCCAGGACCACAACTGGAAGGTCTGGCGACTCGTCTCTTCATGCCATGATTTCATACTAGGTTGGGCACTAACCACTAGTTTGCACACCCAAATTCAAATATAACCAAAAATCTACTCCAAAATCAAGAATATGTGATTTCTGAGCCAGACCCCTATTATAATGGCGACTGCTTTATCATTCCAAGGATAATACCTTTAAGTATCTCAATATCTAAATACACAGGCCTCCTTACATGGTCCCAATTAAGGCTTGCTTCATAGGAAGCAATATTAGCTTGGCACAGGAAGGTCTATTGAGACTGTCTCAAGTTGCTTTTCTTCATGGGCCTGTCCAACGATAACACTTCAGGCTTGTGGTTCCTGCACTGGTATATCTGAGAATATTGAACCAAAAACAGCCTGAGACCTGAGTGTCTACTCTTGCATGCTGTTCTGTGGGACAGTCTTTTAAAGGTAGATTCCAAATATGTCATGCAATCTCTAAATATCTCATTGTTATAAAAGCTCAAAAAAAAATGGTGGTCAGTCATAAGATACGATCTCCAAAGAATGAGAGAACACAGAAATAAGATGGTATTAAGAGCTGAGAAAAATCTCACTTTTTTTTTTTTCCAGACAGAGTCTCAGTATGTAGTCCAGGCTGGCCTCAAACTCACTATGTAGCCCAGGCTAGCCTCAGACTCACAGAGATCCTCCTGCCTCAGCCTCCCAAGTGCTGGGACTACAAGTGCGTGCCACCATGCCTGGCTCAAAAGTTTCTTGCTGAAAAATCCAGGCAGTCTCTGTGATCCAGCAATATTCTTTGTTATGAGATAATAATTTGGTTCAAGCCATTCACTAAGAAAAAAATAAGGAGAATGTGAACTTTCTTCATTGGGCTATTTCTCTCTGCACCTCACTTTTCTAGACCTTATAGTGTCGGAGAGTCTTCCGTGCAATCAAAAGCAACTGTCTGTCAGGCCAACAATTACCAGTGGCTTATCTGGGCAGGACAAAAGACCCTGAGGCCTGCCCCAAGTCTCTCACTTTCACTTCCCAATTTGAAAAGAACTGGAGAGGAACCTGGCTATGTCCAGTACTGCTACCCTACGAATCGGGACATGAGGTCCAAGGCATGATTTCATACTGCCAGAGCGATGCCCCATTTGAGTTTTATTAAACTTTAATACATTGGTAAGTCTACAAATAAGAAATCCTTAGTCAAAAGAGAAGGAAATTCTGTGGAACAGCAGACAACTCAACTGTAAGTCCTGGTCAAAGGAGAACTAAGGAAATCTGAGCTTTCAGGTGAAACTGAGTTCCTCAGAGGGACTCTTGAAGTCTGCTAGTGGTCTTCACCTAAACCTTCCAGACTCACTCATCCGTTTATCTCGTATCTACATGCACTGCGCACAGGGAAATAGCTGAGAGCACAAAAGGCACAGTCTCTTCTCTTAACGATGCTCACCAGCTAACAGGGCAAGCAGCTCAAATAATCATTAAAGAAATAATTCCCAGCTCTGGTATTATGAAACCAGAGACATCTGTCTTGGTCGAGGCAGTCAGGAAAGGCGCCCCTGGGGAAGTAGTATTTGAGTGAAGGTCCTAATAATCAATCCTAAGCCTTACAGGGAGAAGGAGGAATTAACTGAGCAGAATTGTGGGTGGGGAGGGCCGGGGAGGGCGGAAGGGACAGTGTGTGAGACCTTGGGGAGGGAAAGGCTCGACACGTTTGAGGAACTGAAAGGTGACCACTGTGGTGGAGCAGTGAGGGTGGGGCCAGGTGGGGGAAGCACTGGTGTGAGATGACACTGGAGGGACAGGCTGGTGCCAGACCATGCAGGGGCTTCCAGGGTTTGGACCTGTCCTAAGAACAATGGGAAGCCAGTGGACATCAAAAGCGTGAAAGGATCATGCTGTGGTGTGCAGAGTGAGCTGGAAGTAAGTGAGAATGGTTTAGAGTTAGACCGGTGGTGCCTGAAATGGAGCCCTAGACCAGACAGCTGTGACAAGCGGGAACTTGTCAGAAGTGCACATTTCCTCTCTACCCCAGCCGCACTGCATGACAGCATCAAGGGTGGGCGATCTGCTTTAATAAGCACTGCAGGGCATTCGAAGGGGAGCGCCAAGAACTGCTGGGTTACAGTAATGAGCACGTATGTAAGGTGACCTGCTTTCAAGTCCCAACCATTCTAATGGCAACCTGGTGACTGCGAACATTGGTATCCTTACCTCTTTTATTTTTTCCTTACAAATCTTATACTGCTTCTTCTGACTTTCTAAGAAAGTTGTCAAGTCCTTCTTCTGCTGGGCCAAGATCTGTTGCTGGAACTTCTTCTCATCTGCTGCAGCTACCTTTGCCTGATAAGACAACAAAGACAGCAGTTGGGGATTTAGCTCAGGGGCAAAGCGCCTGCCTAGCAAGAGCAAGGCCCTGAGTTCAATGCCCAGCACCCTACCCACCCCGCAAAAAAAAACAAAACAAAACAAAAAAAAAAAACTAAGAAAAAAAAAACAAAGAATATATGTCAGACTTGTTTTTCACACAGAAGGCGGTTCTCATCAGGAGGATGGTCCAAAAGTGTGGAATAATTTATTTCTGAACAAATAATAAATACAAAATTTTTTATATTAGCAAATAAGAAAAAAGAAATAAAGAAATGTCTTCTTTCACACTCTTGAATCTTAAAGAAAACTTTACCATTGAAAAATACATTCCCAACTGTGGGAAAAACGTATTTTACTGAACACTAAAACATTTATGGGATGAAAGAAGAACTAAGAATTATAATAAAGAGTTTTTATCATATTGTTGGCAGCCTAAAGTTTAAATTATAAAAATGGATAAATAAGCATGACTGATCAGTCTTAGGCCAAGAATCAAACTCTAAGCAATTAATTATTCCAACCATCAGATTTCCTAGTGGGATCATTTCAAGGATAACAGGACAGTGAAGAACATTTTGTTTTCTTAGGGTCCTGCTACAATCCACGGCAGTACCATGTAGCACCAGGGCCTTCTGGGGACCCTCCGTGGATAAAATACAGACCAAATAAATGGTAAGCCAATAATTACAACTCCCAACCAGGTGTGGTGGTGCACACCTGTGATCCCAGTACTTAGGAAGCTGAGGCAGGAGGATTGCTGCAAAGTTAGAGGCCAGCCTGGGCTATATAATGAGTTCAAAGCCAGTCTGAACTACATAGCAAATGAAACCCTGTCTCAAAAAGCCAATAAAAAAAACAAATTACAACTCCCAGAAGTGACCGCATCTGTTTCAGGAAACCATCAGATGAAGCACATATGTAAAATGAGCGATTTAGGAGACAGAATTATGCTTCATAGTTCTTTTGTTACTACTTTTCAAAAGTCAGTATTTCTTTCATTATAAACAATCCTTTACATATTTGCCAAGTCAAATTCCCCAGAAAGAATATGACTGGTTTTTTTAATCACCATCAGTGCTGTCTGGGCAGAGCTCTTCACACCGGGCTGCCTCACACACTGCTGACTACTTGGGGAATGATGCTTCTGTGATCTGATGTTTCCTTCACGGAGAGAGCCGGCGCTTAATGACACACGCCCCCTGAATCACCCCTAGCACAGCATCCTCACTTACTCCAACCCCACGGAGGCCCTCTTCGCCCCTGCGTTTCCACATGCTGTGAGTCCAATAGGGGGCAGCAGGGAAGGGACTTGCTTTTGGCAGTGCTCCTCCCTGGGTGAGCAAGTCTGCTGAATTTTGTTGAGTGTTACTAGTCCTGTTTTCCTACAGACACAAATCCCTTCTCATATCGAGCATTTATCAGTGTGAAGGTGAGATTTTGACTTGCTGTCTTATCCTTTCGTCTTTTTTTACAATTAGAGGGACTGATGGTGTAGCTCAGTGGTAGAGTGATGTTTAGCTTGCACGAGGCCTGGGTTCGAGCCCCAGCACCACCAAAATGAATAACTGAATGAATAAGTGAATAAAATTTGTTTAAAACCTGGATGAGGAAGAGATGTTCCCTAGAAGACCCAGATAATGGCCAGATTAATTCCTTGCTGCCACTGGGTGGGCGTCTGTCCCCAATGAAAGGGACTATTTGAAGAGAACTGTTGGCACGGCAGGCATAGCACCAGACCCGTGCTGCACAAACCCCCAGAATATAGCCACATCTGGCTTCCCTTTACTGGTACCCAGGCTACCATCGAAGGACTGATGCTCAGAATATATCTGAATGGATCTTCAATTATTATTGTAACTTTGCATTACATTTTTTTTCAGTACTGGGGACTGAATGCAGGGCCTTTGTACATCCTCTATCTCTAGCCCTTTAAAATTTTTTTTTGCTTTTGTGACAGGGTCTCGCTAAGTTGCTAAGTTGCTCAGGCTGGGCCTGAATTTGTGACCCTCCTGCCTCAGCCTCCCACCACACCCTGCTTGAAGGACAATTTTAAGTATCACTCCAGTCCCGGCACTGATGCTCCTCCCTCACCCACAGGCTCCCACTCCCAGCCCCTCTTGACACTCTGCCACTGACATTTGTGGCTGTGCAAAGGCACGTGCGCACGTACTGACCTCCTTCTCTATGATAGCCACTTGCTTCTTGGCCAGCTTCTCCAGCTCGATGGACGAGTTGTTGGCATGCGTCTCCACCTCCTTCTGTAGCTTGAGGCGGTGCTCGTCCATCTCAGCCTTCAGCTTGTTCTCCAGGGCGATCAGCTGCTTCTGGTGCTGGCGCCGCATCCGCTTATAACCTGACATCTGTTCCCGCAACTCGTTCTCCTGCTCATGCTCATGGATCTGCCGTGTAACCTGAATTGGGTCGGGGACAGAACTCAGGTCACCAGGTTCCTGAGACACTAACTTCTGGGCAAAGGAGAACTGTCTGGCATCATCGATCATCATCACCCTTTGAAGAGCCGCTTTCTGCCCCATGCTCACCTGGGAAGGTACTCTGCTTGGTCCTCTTTATGTACTTCCTCTCTCTCATGCTCAAAACTATCCAGTTCATGCATTCAATTTTATACCTTCATGAGGTAGGTGTTCACCACTCCCATTTTACAGATCAAGAAATTGAGACTTAAGGGAAGTACAGCAATGTATTGATTCAGCTCAAATATGCTTAGATATTTTTGATATGCCATCATATATATGCCCAAGGTCACACGCTAATAAGCAGTGGAGCTGGGATTCAGGCCACACTATTTCTCCTGCACCAGGACTCCTCAGCCTTGATGCTACTGGCAGTGGGTGGCTGGGGAGGGCTGTCCTGTGTGCTGTAGGATAGTCAGCAGCATGCCTAGGCTCAACCACTAGAAGCCAGTAGCAGCTCCCAAATCCTGACAATAGAAAGTGTCTTCAGACATTGCCAAATGTCCCCCGAGGGGTAGAATCTCTCCAGTTAAGAAACACTGTCCTATTTTGTTATTGCCATTAGGATCATGTCCCTAACAGTTACAGAGATCCTGAATATTCTTTCAAACTGTGGATGATTTATTTATTTCCTATTGTTACAATGAGGTGAGGGAAAGGGAGGAGAGGAGGGGGAAAGGAAGAGGGAGCGGGGTAGGGACAAGAAGGGAGGGGGAGAGAGATAGAGGGTGAGGGAGAGAGAGAGAGACAGAGAGAGAGAGAGAGAGACAGAGACAGAGAGAAAGAGAAATCTTCTTTTAAGTCATCTGTTTTCCTCCAACCCCTTCCCCACAAGCGATGTTAACAAATTAAAATAGTTTACTGCTAAAAAGGAGAAAACATTTCTATGATTTTTGGATGACTATTTTTGCTGGTAACTTCCTCAACTCATTCTCAAGTGAATGTCCAGGTTGGAGACTGCAAACAAAAATCCTCATACCTCTTGTTTCTTTCTACTGAACCCTTTGTGATTTCCCAGTCCTTTCTTCAACTTGTCATCCCTCTTTGTTTTCCTATAAGATTCCCTGATCACTTCTCATTTTTCCTATTTTAGGAAAAAAAACTTTTAATGATGGATTTATTTATTTATTTATTTATTCCTTCATTCATTTATTTATGGGTGCTGGGGATCGAACTCAGGACCTCGCGCTTGCCAGGCAAGCACTCCACTACTTGAGCTAAATCCCCAAAGGAATTATAATTTTAGTTCTCTTGTTCACTAAGTGATTTATTTACTCCCATCTACTATAAGCCATTTTCCCCCAACCCGTAATGAGTTTAACTGGAAATTTTCACACTGCTATTAATGCTTTGTGCTATTTTCAGTTTATGGGTCAAAGTGCATTTTAGACAAAGAACAGTTTGTTTCTCTGCTCTTTTCAGTATCCCTACACACTAGACAGTCCTTGCTATCAGGAGAGTGTTACTCTGTAACTGAACAGTGTTATCAAAGCACACCACTAAGCCTCAGCCAAACTCTGAAACCTTTCTAGCTGAAACTAACAAGAGGTTTCATATTCATTTCTCTTTTCTGAAGTGCAAGTCTCTTTAAAGTATGAGGAACAGGAGCAGAAGGTAGTTCAAGATTGAAAAAGGCTGGCATCGCCAAAAAGGGTTCTGGTACTCTACAGAGAGCGAGTGATCTATTTTTACCATCACAACAATGCTATTTATTTATTTATTTAAATGTAGGGTGCCAAGGACTGAACCTGGGACCTTATCCATGGTATACTTGAGTTGTAACATTTAGCTATACCCGTAGCCCTGTCACTTGTAAAAAATGGACTTAGTTTCTGGATAAAGGAAGGAAAGAAGTAGTTTGAAATAAGAGTACAAATTTCACTTCCTTATGCTTACGTGGTTTTTAAATATTTTATTTTCTTGGCTTTTTGAGATAGGATTTCACTATGTAAGCCCAGAACAGCCCTGAACTCATTATGTAGGCCAGGCTAGCCCTGGACTGTCCTCAGCCTCTCCAGTGCTGGGATCACATGTGTGCATCCCAGTAAACAGAAAGGATACTATTTAGTCCTTTCTGAATTCACTGTTTTTTTTTCTCCAGATAAATGTGGCAGTAAAATGTCTGTTCCAGGGAAATGAGTTTGATATATTCTTTTATCCAGATAGTTATTTTTTCTTATTGTAGCACTTTTTTTTTGGTATTGGGGATTGAACTCAGGCCCTTTGCACTAAACTACATACCCATCCCTTTCTATTTTTTTGTTTAGGGACAGTGTCTCACTAAGTGGCTAAATTGCCCAGGCTGGGCTCAAGTTTATGATGCTCCTGTCTCAGCCTCTCAGACTGCTGAGATGACAAGAAGGTGCCACCACACCCAGTTTAGTATTATCTCTGTAACGGGATTTCCAAAGCTGAGGAAGGGCACTCTCTAATGCTGTCATGATACATTTAAAATTTGCCACAAGTATTGACATATGGCAATAAATATTCCCATTTATGGCCGTTCCCCAGACCAGGAAGCCTAAAGATAAAACAGAAATGAGCCAAGAAACATTTTCTACCTTAATGGGCAGGTGGGTCCCTGTAAAGAGAATGGTCCTACTGCCTATCAGTTCACACCTGGTACAAGTGTGTGGCAAAGACAGACAACATGCTATCATTGTACCTCACTGAATTCCAGGGTGGACATTTTACTTTTGAATGCTTCCCATGATTTGAATAAACACCTTCTTAAACTCCAAATATTATCACCTTCCATCTGCCACAATAAAACTTGCTAAGTTTCATATTGTCTTTTTGGGTGCATATAGAAGTATTAAATTTTTCGCTAGGTGTGGTGCCCAAACCTGTAAACCTAGCAGTCTGGAAAGCTGAGATGGGAGGATTGAAAGTTCAAGCCCAGTCTGGGCAACTCAGTGATTTAGTAAAACACTGTCTCAAAAAAAAAAAAAAAAAAATGGCTGCAGATGTAGCTTAGTGCCAAGACCCTGGGTTGAACTCCTGGGTTCAACTAAGAAAAAAAAAAAAAAGGAAAAAAAAAAAAGAAAAAAGAAATACTAAGTTTTTACACTTCTGGACTCAAGACAGATACGTTTAAATTAAAGTGTAACAATGTTTTTCATTTGTGAAATTTAACATGAAATATATTACAAATGTGCTAATTACATTGTATATGCCTATGTGTTTTAAATTTATATTGGGTGTTGAGGAATACACCATTTGGTCAACTTTTTTTAAAGACAATAATTTTATTATGCCTTATGGTCTCTAAAGTGCTTTCACATAAAATTTACCTCTTTAATATACATATTTTTTTCTTTTCTTTTTTGAGTCTCATCTTGCTGAAGCTTGCCTCAAACTGTCAATCCTCCCAAAAAATTAAGGCTGGAGAATGGTAAGTCTAAATTACCAATAGAATATGTTTGATAATGGGAAAAAGAGTGGTATAGATTAACTATAATTTTTACAATGGAAGTCTCAAGCATGTGATCAAATAAAAGCAAAAGTGTATAGTGCCATCATGCCATGCCCAGTGGTTTATTTAGAGAAAATCCTTATTCTGTCCCTTCCTACAAAATTGACCTTGGGCAAATAATTTAATCTCTTAAAGTGTTTTGGTTTCCTCATATGCAAAGAGGAACTATGACTACTTTGCTCAGGATTGGAGACTGGGTAAGATAATACTAGTCAGAGTGCCTAGCAAGGTGTTTGACATGTAAGAAATATTCAATACACATTAGTTTCCTTCCTTCTCCTGCCAAGCTATGAGAAATGTCTTTTTTCTCTCTGCTTTGCATTTCTGATGGTGGAGGATATTGATCAAGACAACTGTATCCAAGAGTAGGGGAATGTTTAACAATAAAACACTACATATATCTAGTTGGTGGATTTTAAGAGTAAACGTGGAGCTGGGCAAGGTGGTGCACTCCTATAATCCTAGCACTCCAGGAGGCTGAGTGAGACAGGAAGACTGCAAGTTGGAGCCCAACCCGGACAATTTAGTGAGACTCTGTTTCAGAATGAAAAATAAAGAAAGGGCTGAGGATGTAGCTCAGTGTGAAGGCCCTGAGTTCAGTCCCCAGTACCACAAAATAAATAAAATAAAATAAAATAAAATAAACATGAGGCTAGGGGTGGTGTGCAGCTCATTCAAAAAGCATGTATTTAGGATGCTTGAGGCTCTGAGTTCAATAAACAGTGCCAAAAATGTATTTATAATTTATCTATCTATCTATCTATCTATCTATCTATCTATCTATTTATTTGTGGTGTTGGGCTTCAAACCTAGTGTGTGTTATGCATGCTAAACACACACTCTACTACAAGTTACATCCCTGGCTCAGGTATACTTTCTGAATCTGAAGTAATATCCATTTCACATATTTGGAATATGTAAAAAATTATAGATAATAATAAATAATAAACAATCAAAAGGAGCACTGAAACTTTTTGTTTTACAAAGTTTCTATATGTTCAATGCTACACTCTTTAATTCCAGCAAAATTTGGTTCTAAAACAAACCTTTTTTTATCCAAAGTGTGGAATGTGCCTACCATGTACAAAACAGTGCACCAGAAAGCTAATGTGCAACTTACTGAACATAAAACAGGAGCATGGTGGCTGATAATGTTACTCTCTTAAGAGAACAAAGCCAATTATAAGACTAATTATTTGTAAGAAGCAAAATGATGCATATGATAAAAGTGGCCACCTCAGCACTTAGCACAAATGAAATTTATAGCAAGTTCTTAAAAAGAATACAATGAGTCACATTTTGGCATTAAGAGATGTGACACTCCACACTTTAGAATACCTGAGGAAAGAAATGTTTCAAGTTCTTACAAAAGTAATGACTGATATACCAAGTAATTCTGCCTTATAACAGAAAATGCTATATGAATAACAATAAAAGGCACACTTTTAAATCCAAGTCCTCATATCATAGCAGGGCTCCAGGAGACCTAATTTGTTCACTCATTCATTCAACATGTTTTTTGAGAGACTTTGGTCACATAGGTTGGACATGTTGATTGGACAGCCCAAGTGAAAAATGGTATCAGCAATGATCTTAGGGAGTTAAAAAGCTAAGAGATATGCAGTATTTTGAGAAGCCTCTTCTGGTACACTATCCGGGAAGAGAACACACTTTCAAGCATTTAGAAACAGAACTGAGCTCATGAGTGGTGAAAGAGTAGCCTTTACTGCTGAGACTCATATTTTTATTCTTATGTATCAAACTCATTCAGGTATCCAATTTCACAATTAGCTGAATAGCTAGGCTACCTTTTTAAGACTCCAAATGCAGATTCCTCTTTTATGAGTTTGTCTATTGAATCTGGTAAAACCAAGTTAAAGAATCTACATCTGCATGAATAGCACAATAATCGTTTTTTCCTCCATGCTTTTCTAGGGACTCTAAGAGGTGCCTGCTTACGTCCCCTTTCTTATGTGTGTTCTGTCATAAATTCACAAGTGCAGTGAGACCACTGCATTCCACCGAGAAGCCTTTCTAAGGCCAACAGCAGAAGTGTCCTTAGAGGACACTTGGCCTTAGTGCTCTTTATGTATGGAAACTTGCCTGTGACTCAGGACATTATAAAATTTTAAGAAATGACTTCAGATATAGCAACAGCTGAAAACACTCTCAGGGGTCACTAATGTAATGAAAACATTAGGATGTCCATTCACCAATGATAAAAATTCAAGGGAGGCACATCTCAAACGGCCAAGGAGTCAGAGTAGTCATTCTGAAGAATTATGAACAACTCTGTTCTCCAAGTAACAAATCAGCTCAATATGAACTTTCTTATGGAAGAAGAAAAAGGAAAGATAAAAAAAGATGCCATGAAATACCCCATCCTTCCTAATTCTTCAAAATAAGGCCAATAATCTTTGTCCTTTGAAGAGTATAATTAAAAAATTATAATTCTAAGATTTCCTCTGATTTCAAGGTTGGGGGCCCTTCCTTCTTTGTTACACATGCAACTGTGCAGCAGTATGTGATAACACAAAAATCTGTTTTTGAGGTGCCCAAATAATAAAAACATCTAGTAACAAGAGCCTGTAGCTCATGGACTTCATACTTGTCAATAACTTCATTCAGAAGCACAATGCAGGAAGTAATAAAGAGGGAAGAACCATGAAGCCAGGCCTCTTTTAGGTTTATGCCAAAGAGGTAGGTTCATAAAACAAATTTTAGAAACAGTAATATTTTTTGTTAGGTTGCAAGTTGATTTAAAATATATCATCACTTATTTATCTTATAACTAAAAAACTAATTCCTAAATGTCTCCTCTTTTTGCTCTTCACTTTTGGACCTCTATGGCTTGTTAGCACCCCCATTGGAATATTATAAAGAAAGAATAAAATCAAAATCAATCAATCAATATAGTATTGCTACCAACTATGAGAAGTGAGGTGCGGTTTCAATAATGACTTGACTATTCATTATACGTGGCCTTTGTTTTCCATTTTCTTGCACTTACTTTTATGTTATTTATGCCATTTTAGTTCTTTTCATTTGAGCTGGGATCCATTAAAAACAATAGGATTCATAATATATTTTTAAAAATTAAATACTTCCGTATGATGTTCCAGCGTCCTGACTTAATACTCCTATTGGACTTAGCCTTTAAATTAATATAATGGGTAGTAGAATTGTAGTACTTGGTAACACACATTAAAATAGCTATACCAATAGTTAGAGTGTCCAAAATGGGACATGGAACAATACACCACCAAACCATTTTTCCCTCCCATTAATTTATTTTTCCTCTCAAAATCATCAGATACAAATATCACTGAACTCTGATAAACTTCCATCTATCTCAACAAATCTTCTAAAGCACAATGTTTGGGGATTGTACACCACAAAAACAACTTTTTTTCCCTGTGGCTAAAGCAACAACCCACCTGCTACTCTATTTTTAAATTAACATAGGAGCACAGGCCTTTTAGCAAATCAAAACTCCATCAGAGATGGATCCTGGCAATTCTCTGGATGGGCAGCACGAATGAAGACTGTAGGATTCAGAGGGGCTCTGAGGACTTTGCCCACAGCCTGGAGTGGCCTGGTAGGGAGGCAGCTTTCATCATCCACAGAGAGGAAGACTGTGATGGCTGATGCACACACAGAGTAGCCCTGAGTGATTTCACAGATGCCTGTGTGAGATGATTTTGGCATAGCTGTAGTAATATCTCACAGGGAGGGAGGACAGTCATGAATATATGATGTGGGAATGAGGGTGTGGCAAGTGAGGAAAGAAGGGAACCTGTCCCAGAGGGGGAATCTACTTGGCATAATGTCTGCTTCCATGCAAAACCTGCCGATGTGTTCTGAGGCTCGGTGGCTCTCCACCATTCCTCCTCCAGCTTCAGTATCAGCAGGCCTGGGTAGAGGTACACGTCTCGTAAGAGTCTGTGCTAAGTAGTAACAGTTCTCTCAAATGCCATATTTCTTCCTTTGTCAGACACCATGGCATGGAGGTAATTATTATTTAATAATCCCATGATGCTTTATTTGGACTCTAAAGCACATTTTTAGGTGCTTAACAATCATTGGCAAATACATAGTGGACATTTTAAGATCTCCATTACACACTACAGCATTCCTTTCAAATGAAAAACTGCCCATCAAAGAGATTACATGGAACTTCTATATAAAGGAACTTAAGAGTGGGATTATTTATAAAGCAGCCTAAATTAAATTGCTTGCCTTTAGACAGCAGCAGAAATAAGCAATATGTAGGTGCTTTAACTTCCATTTTCCTTATATTTGGATTTTTAAAGATTATTAACCCAGTGTACATTTCCAAGATGTTCAGAGCCTTTAAAAGACTTGACAAATAAAAGTAGAAATCAGGTTTGAAAAATAGGACAAGAAAAAATGATCATTTCTGGGTCGGCCTTGGATGATGTCATCATAGGTTCTAAATGTAATAGCCAAGCAGTGTGTACTAACTCTTGCTGCTCATGTGACCTCTAACATCAATTTGGGCAAAATAACTAATATTTCAATAATTTTTTGGCTGGGAAGTGAGACTGAGGAGGAAAAGATTAAAGAGAGTTTAGAATGGCAAAGATGAAATGATGTGAGTGTGTGTGTGTGAGAGTGTGCGAGCGCGCACGCGCACGCGTGGGGGGCCAAGGGGAGGAGGCATGAAAACTAACTCTTCCAGCACACACCCCTTTTGCTACTACAAGGGCATCCAGCAATCACATTTGCAATAGTAAAAATGCTGAAGAATCCTACAGTCCCTTTTCTTCCACAATCATCCCTACCCTCTCCTACAAAGCCTGCCTGCCTTTATTGATGCCAGGAAATTCTTCAGGGATTAAATGGGGAAGTGCAGCCCCTACCATTGTTGCAATAAATAAATGAATGAACCAGAACAAACCAGCAATCCATCCCTGGGAAGCAAGGATCTGGTTTTTCTACAATTATAGACATCAGCCAGCAACCACATATTTTTAAAAATTATCTTTTATCTTTTGATGTGTATGTGTACATTACAGACACACATGCCTCTATACAGAAAGAAGCATAGTGCCCTGCACACACATATATCACTATCTTTAAAAATAGTCTTAGCATTATTTATTTCAATGAAAAGACAGATAGCTTTTAAAAAAACTGGACAGGCTAGCAACTCATCTAAGGCTTATATTTTGCACATACAGCATATACAAATATACACACAATCTCACACACACATATCTCACACACAGACACACAGACACACACCCCCCCCCCAAAGGTGTTTTTTTCCCCATGCCACAGACAATGCCAAAATATCTCAGATCAGGTTGCTATGCCAACAGATTTTTTTTTCTAAAATGAATAAAATTATTAGGAGGGAGAAAACATTCTTGACTGCTTTCTTCCCATCCATGGAGCCGAGAGAGGCTCAGGGAGGGCGCGAGGCTGCCAGACGGGGAGGAGGGGAAGGAAGGGAAGGTGGGTAGAGGGGTGTTTGCTTACCAAAGATGCTGATTTGATCGTGGCAAAGCGCTCTCGGTTCCGGTAGTGGAGGGCCTGGCTCTGAACTGACTGGGTAGGCCGCGGCTCAGGCCTGGGATCGCCGTGGCCCGCCTCATCCCTTATGAATACATGATCCTGCAGAAATGGATAAAAACAAGGAGAAAGTCCAGCTGTGCTCTTTCCTCGCCGGCTGCCTCTCTCTCACCCCTCTTTCTGCACAAGCACTGCTGTTTGAAATGCATAGTTTAGCTCTCTGCTAGTCCCCGCAGCTCCCACGGTACAAAATGAATAAGCAACACATTGCAGCCTTCAGTTAGGAATGTCAGCTGATCGCTAGTGGGATGCCTTCTGAATCCCTGGCAGGCTTTTTCTTTACCTCCAGAATTACATATATGCAAAAGAAAAAAAGAATAGAAAAAACAATGCAATGTACAGACTCCTTAGAACAGTTTGCTTAAAACGCTGTAACCAAATAATTCCTTTAAAAAATGTCATGTCCATTTCTAGCAAGGAGGATGCTGGTGGCTTTTAACATAAAAGCGAGCCTCCGCCTCATTCCCTTGAAAGATCTGCGTTCTCAATTAAATTTTATTTGAGATCTGGTCGGTAGGATCATCGTTCTGCCTAGAATCAGTGGAGGCTTGTGCTGAACTGCCTCTCTATCTTGTGCTGGGAAGATTCGGCAGTCACTGAGGGATCCTGCTTTCCAGTCATGATCGTACACAGTTCTAGCACCTTCTCTCTACAGCTTCTGAAAGGATTTTTTTTTTTTTTAGATTTAAAGAGACAGGCGTACAATTTCAACCAAATGATACTTTCACAAATTCTCCCTCAACTCAGCATTGGTATGTCACCAGAGTAGGGAAAGCTGGAATTTAATGCCCTTGACTGATTTAATCAAGCCTGTGCTTCTTGATAGGTAAGGATGATTAATCTTATTCTAACACCCAGTGAAAAATAACATTCCCTGGAAGGATAAGAATGGATGTTTCTTAAATGCAACTGAAATGACTTTTAAAGGGGAAAATGCTTTTAAAAGGAAGATTTTCCTCTCTATAAAAGATGAAGTGGACAGTCAGCAAGTAGCGTTAGCCCTTCAGAAAAACAAGACCTTCTAATAATTTGCAGGTTAAAATATGTACAACTGGGGGGGATTTTTACATGGCACATATTCAGGATGGGGAAGGAGAAATTAATTCCTTATTTCCCTAGGGTCTTAGGAGAAACCATTTGTGAGAAGTCAGTTTTGCATTTTGTCTATAGCTAGCTGAAATTTTTTATAATTACCCTTTCTTTCAATGGAAAGCAAGAACTAAGAGGTTTAAAAAATATAGAATTTTATTATTACTTAAAAATCTGAAAAGTCGAAACACATGATTCCTTGAGGGAAATTAAATTTTATATCCAGATTTTTATGTAAAAGCCACAACCCAAGATTAAATTTATCTCTGAACTGATTTTCTTTTGTCTTTTATACATTTAAAATGGTTTGATAAGCTGGGAAGGTATTTACTATTACATTTATATTTAGACTTTTTTTTCCCATTTATGTGTTATTATAGTTTAAGTAATGAAGAAACCTTTAACAAATTTGTCATTGTGGACATAGATATCAAATTCAAGGGAAATTCTACAGCTATGCTGTCCAATAAGATAGCCGTTAGCCACACAAAATATATATATATATGTATATGTGTATAAAATAACTTGTATATATATTGTATATATATAGTATTATATGTTGTGTATATATATACATACATACACACACATATATATACATATACACATGTGTGTATACATATATATACACATACACACACATATATATACATATACACGTGTGTATATACATATACATATGTGTGTGTATATATATATACTTTAAAAATACATATATCTATTTGTTTTTGTGGTATAGGGGATCTGGGGATTAAACCCAGAACCTTCACCAAGCTACAACCCTCACCCTCTTTTTAGAGAGAGGATCTTGCTAAGTCATTAAGTTGCCCAGGTTGGCCTCAAACTTGTGATCCTCCTGCCTCAGCCTCTCTAAGTGCTGGGATTACATCCATATGCCACCACACCTGGCTTGCATATAATATTTTAATTAAAATGAAATAAAATGAAACATTCAGTTTCTAAGTCACACCAGCTAGATTTCAAGCCCTCAGCAGCCATCCTTAGTGGCTACCAGACTGGACAGCACAGATAAAGAATGTTTCCATCAGTGCAGAAAGATTTTTTAGACCATGCCGTAGGTTAAAATGCATCTCTTAACCCATGTTTTTAAAACAAGAGAATGCTTGAAGGATCAGTTAAAATTAATCTGCATTATTTCCCAGGAAATCTGACTTATTTAACACGGAAAAGAGATTGGTATATGACCAGGATTAATGCAGTAGGTGTATGGTTCTAAAGAGGAAGATGCCAGGATCTGCTACCTTTGTACTCTTGTGTTTATTAAAAAATCAGGTTTATGTCACAATTGAATTTATTTAATCCCAGAGAAGCATGTGGCTTTTAAATGCTGAACTTTATAAAGACAGTCAGAGGTAGAGGCCTGCAGTTTTATAATCAGCCCTAATGAGTCATAGTTTTGGTGAATGTTCACTGGCTAACTTATGAAGCACACCATTGAGAGGCAGACCTCAAATATGTAGCAGTTGGTAAATTTCAGATTATACAAATTATAATAACTTGATTTACAAAGACAACCAAGGACAACAGATCAAAATAGAACTTAATGTGTACAAATATAGTTTATCTTTGATTAAAAATTAGTGTTTTAGGTTTAGGACTCTGCTTATCAAGTCACAAGCCATATTATATTTTCTAGGTTTGTTAAGTGTAAGGAAATCAGAATACACCAGAAGAGTGAAAACTCAGAATCACATTAATTTTAGTTGACACATGTATAATTAAATAACCCAGTAAAGTTTTTTTTTAAAATGCTATTTAGAAGTTACTCTAAAGAACAGATCCAAAATTTTAATCTATTTTTAAATATAACAAATAATGCTAACGTTATCATTCTTTACTTCCCCCTAAATTGTTTGTCCTTTTGCAAAATAATTCTTAGCTTTTCAAAGCAGTTGTATAACAAAGATCACCATCACTGAAAGTCTTAAAATATTATACAACGGGCAATAAAATAAGGCAACATGTGGGGTTAACAGTAGATCTCCATTTCATGTGCATTTGGAAATGCTTTTTTGGGGGTGGGGGACATGTTGAGTATTGAACTCAGGGCCTTATACATGTTATCACACGTGCTTTACTGTTGAGCTACATCCCCCACCACAGGAAATGAGTTTTTAAATATTCAATTCCGTTGCATAAAATGTGTTCAAAACTCCAAAGACAACTTAATGAAGCAATTTACACATGAGGGGAATGCAAGAAGGAAGGAAGCCCGAATAAATCAAAGCATCAACTTTACTGGGCACATTGTCTATTAGCTATATTGTCCCTTCTGGTAGCAGCCAGAAAATGACCATTACATGTGGCTTTGAAAATGACCATTGCACCTGGATCTCAGAAATCTTGAACTGCACACATTTTGAGATTAATAACTGAAAGGGTCAATTTGCTATTTGATCCAGGTAGGCAATAGATGTAGATTATTTGCCAATGATGAGGACATAGCCAACCTTTCGTTCAAGGATGATTTTAGAAGATGAAGAACAAATATCATGTTCTATTTTACTAAAATCAAATATGTGGCTTGGGTGTAATTTATCTTTAAAACATTATCATCCAGAGCTGGGTGTGGTGGCGCACACCTGTAGTCCCAAGCCCTTAGGAGGCTGAGACAGGAGGACTGCTGCGAGTTCAAGGACAGCCTGACCTACACAGTGAGTTTAAGGCCAGCCTGAACTGCAGAGTGAGACCCTGTCTCAAAAACAAAACAAAATTATCATCCAGAAACAAACAAAATAGTTCCTGGACATTCCAATATAAGTAGGGACAGGTTTTAAGTAAATTTCTGGTAGCCTGATATATTTATGGCATTCTTTTATTATAAAAAATAAACTTCTATAGATTAAAAAAGCTGTTGTATTGCTTGTTAAAAACCATTAATGGAATGAGTTAAATGTTTATACAGTATAGTGAAATATATGAATAGTAACAAATGTTACTATTATACCCTGGACAAGGGGCTTTACTTTTAGAGCTTTTCACTGGGTGTCAGATATACTACAGAGATGAAGATTCCTGGTGTAGTCACTTGCCTAGAGTTTATACGACCTTGGACTTGGGCTTGGAAGTCACTTCTCTACACGCATATGTGTCCTGGGTCTACCTTTATCACAGTGCTCATCATACTTACTTGTCTGTCTCTGTGTGAGATTGTGGGCTTTTTGAAGGCAGAGTAAATGTGGTTTGAAAAACCCTCAGTCTCCCCAGCACCTGGCATAGTGCTTGATACTTAGTAGGCATTCAGTAAATGTTTGCTGAATAAATAAAGCTCAAGAATATAGGTCTGGGAGATTTTGAGAAAATGACATTTTCTCTTGGATTATTTAACAGGATTCGAATTTGTATTTCATAAAAGCCTACCACTCTCTGTACTCTAAAAAAGTCGTAAAATAGTGACATACACACACAAGCACACCTTTCTGTGATGGGGGTGTGTGTGTGTCTAAAACTGGCTTTCATCTGATGGAAGCCTTCCTATAGCCTCTCATAATATTGCATTGTGGAGAAGGAATCACAAATCCCTGGTCGCTCCTTTGTTTTGTTTATTTCAAAATTATTAAATGATTGTTGAAGCAGGGGGAGTTATCCAAAACCTAGGGCTAGAGGATGGGGAGGAGAGGATGGAAAAGGGTATCTTAACCTGTAAGGTAGTTGGGGAGCGAAGATGACAAAAAGCAGAAGCCTGAGGATAAAGATGTGACTACAGGAAGGTGTCATATGGCTTCTCTGCATCTTTAACTGTTAATTTACTTTTACTTTGCCAAATGTGAGTTCCAGAGGTGAAGAACTGCCCCTCTGTTCAGTAAAAACAACAGCAGGTCACCAAAACAAGAGAAAATTAAACCAGAATTTCCTAGCTCCTTGAGGACATGTCTTTTTTCCTCCCCCAAAAATGGTGAAAGCTGTTCTTTTTTTAAAGAAATGGAGGAAAAAACTGAAAAGAACTAATCCTGACTAATAGGAAGAGCCAAATAAATAAAGCTTTAAGAGTTAGGGTAGAATGATTAAAAAAAATTTCCCTAACCCCTAAAAGGAGGATCAGTATGATTAGACTTTTGGTATGTACCTAAAATAACACTGATTGAAGAACAATGATGTTAATATGCTACAATCTTAGGATCTATACTGATACTAGAAGGTAACAGCAGACAAAGATAATTGATTTTTGACTAACAAAACACAAGCATACTTTTTGTTTCTCGTATTGTTAGGGATTAGACCCAGGGCCTCATGCAGGCTAAATACACGTTCTACTATTAAACTAAACCTCCAGTCACTTCACACTACTTTTTATTTTGGTGCTGGGGATCGAACTCAGGTCTTTGTGCTTGTGAGCCAACCACTCTAACCACTGAGCTAACTTCCCCAGCCCTTGCATACCTTTTAACTGACAAATTAGAAAAAACCAGACTACTGAGTAGGACAGTGATCTGCTTGCAGTGGCTGTATAGAAAGTGCATTTTTTTTTTTTTTAATGGTACTGGAATTGAACCCAGGGCTTTCACAGTGAGCTACATCCCAGGACATTTAAAAAAAAAAAAAACAATAAAACTTTTTTTTTTTCCAGACAGGGTCTTGCTACATAGTTCACTGCATAGCCCACCCAGGATGGCCTCAAAATTACAGTGATCCTCTTGCCTCAGCCTCCCAAGTACTGGGATTACAGGTGTGCGCCACAACACCTGGCTTTTATTTTTTATTTTAAGACATCTCTCTTGCTAGGTCATTAAGTTGCCCATGCTGGGCTCCATCTTGCGATTCTCCTGCCTCAGCCTCCAGAAGTTTGGCATTAGAGGCATGTGCCACACAATGGTTTTAAGAAGCAAGACGGGGCTGAGGATTTAGCTCAGTGGTTAGAGTGCTTGCCTTGCAAGTACAAGGCTCTGAGTTTGATCCCCAGCACCAAAAAATAAAAAAGAAGCAAGAGAGAGGAAGTAAGGTAGATGACCACAAAGAAACTAAACTGGATTAAAAATTTGCCCTGAATATAAGCAAATTTTATTTCACACACTGCACTTCTCCCAATGTGAAAGTGGGTAGAGGACTGGGCATGGAGGATGATGGGGGTGTGATAAAAATGATCAAAGTATGTTGCATGTATGTATGAATCTAATCTGCACAACCAATTAAAAAAGAGAATGAGTGGGTGTGGTAGTGCACACCTGTAATCTCAGCACTCGGGAGGCTGAGGCAGGAGGATTGCTGCAATTTCAAGGCCAGATTGTTACATAGTGAGTTCAAGGCCAGCCTGAACTACACAGCAAGAATTAAAAAGAAAAAAAAAAAGGGAATGTGAAAAAGAAAAAAAATTTTCCCTGGAGTCACTTGTAAATAATCATTAAGACTTGAGGAACAGAATTGAGTCCTCTAAAAGTTCATGTTATGGCTTATGTCTTGATGTCCCCCAAGAGCTCATGTGCTCAGAGGCAGGGCCTGGTCAGAGGCACTCACTAGGGGCGTGACCTGGAAGGGTGTGTTTCCCTCCCTGTCTCCTCCCTCTTCTCAGCTTCCTTGTCACCATGACGTGAGCAGCTGGCCTCTGCCCCAGTCCTTCTGCCAGGCCGTGTCTACCTTGGAACCAGCTGCTATGGACTGGAACTCTGAGGCAAAATGACCTCTCCTTAAGCTGTGGGTGTCGGCACCGTGTCCCAGTGACAAGAAGTGACTCGTTCCACTCATGGCTTCGCTCCCAGACCACGTGTCAGGAGCTCACTCTGTGACAGACATGCTGCTGGGAGGCAGGTAAGGGAAGGACCCTTGAGGAGCCCTCAGTCTGGGGCTGGGTGACTCAGGGGCAGCGCTAGTGAGGGGAAGAGAAAGAAGTGCTGAAAGTTGGTTTCGTCAGAATATGCTTTTAGATATGCCAAATCAACCTTGTTCAAAATGGTTAGATTAGCAAAAGACCAGGAAAGAGGGAAGAACTGGAGAGAAAGAAGTAACCTGAAGTTATGACACCAAAGGGAAATTTCCAGAGCCCCACTTTGCATTTTAGGGGCCTCGTCTATGACAGAAGGCAGAAGACACATGCTCACTAGTTACACGTGCCCCCTAGAAGTGAGCTGACTTCTGGTATAAGTTTCACATCTATGACTTGACTAATGTAGGCTATGTCTGCTTGGTCATAACAAATAGAGGGGACAAAAATTCCTTCCTTCCTTTGGTTCTTTTCCCTTCCCTCTCTGCCCTTCTCTCTTTCTTGTCCTGAGAATTGAACACAGGGCCTTTGCACAGAGCTCCATCCTCGGCTCTTTTTATTATTCTGAGACAGAATTTTGCGAGGTCACTGAGTTACCCAGGTGGGGCTGGAATTTGCGATCCTCTTGCCTCAGCATCCAAGAATGCTGGGATTACAGGTGTGCACTACCACACCGGGCTTACCCTTATTCTTATATTTTGTTATTTATCAATGTTCTTATTGTCTTGGGTATTATTATTGGACAAAACATTCAGCTAACTCTTTCAAGACATAAAGATAATATTTAAGATTATGATAGCCCATTTAATCTGTTATGTTCTATTAAGTGGATTAGCAAGATGTTTAGCATTTGACAATTCATTTGTCCATCCACTCATTTATTCCTTACTCATTTACTGAGTTATTTTCTGCACTGCGACAGACACTGTTCTAGGTGTTGGGGATTCAGTGCTGAACAAAGTAGGCATAGTCTTTGCCTGACAGAATTTACATTCTAATCATGAAATAGCAGATAAATATATTAATACATAATATTATATAATGACAAGAATTAAAAAAAAATAGGATAATGAGATGATGGTTAGAACTGTTTATTATATGATAATATAATGATATATTGACCTTTCTAGAATTCTGGGACATGAAGCCAAAATAAAAAATAAAAAAATAAAGTTTGAGCCAGGCATAGTGGTGCACTCCAGTAACGCCAGCACCTGGGAGGCTGAGGCACAAGGATTGCCACCAATTCAAGGCCAGCCTTGGCTACATAGTGAGTTCAAGGCCAGCCTGAACTATATAGTGAGACTCTGTCTTAAAAAAACATCAACAACAAAAAAATCTCGAGACATGAACTCATACAAAACTGGTGTTTTATAAAACCATGTTGTTTGATTTTTTTCTAGAATTATTCTTGTGGTCACAGATGCTGACAGCTTCAGAAAAACACTGCTCAGTCTTCCTGCCCTGGCTACATGGGAAGGCTGATGGCAATCATTGGGGCTGTCAGCTCCTTTGGGATCACCTCAGCTACTCAGAGGAGACCTGCTCCAGGTTGTGCCTTCCTGGGTACGCGGATGCAATGGGCTGGCCCTTTCTGTCCAGGTGAACAGCTCTGAGTGGCTGCTGGAGGCCCTGAGCCCCCTGTAGGATTGGCTGAGGCTTCTGGTGGTCTCAGTCCACTCTGCCCACTGCTGCTGTGCCTCCTCCCTCCTGCGGGTGTTCATCCTTAGGGAATGTCCCATTAAAGAGTCCAGCAGGGCCACCTTGTCTCTGTTCTGCTTCCTAGAGAATCCAACCTGTGACACAAGTGTTCTCAGAACCTACATGTGATGCAGTGCAGCTACTGCCCTTCAGTGTGGAGAAGCCCCTGACTGGGGTGGTGCCTTCTAGAAAAATCCCCATGTTGAGGGGGACTCCAAATAGAGGATGTAAGAGAGAAGAGCAGACTGGTCCTGCCTGAGGTGTGGGTGAGAACTGCTACTTTCTAGATGACAGGAATAAAAGCACTGGATTTTAGACCTGGAAGGAAGTTGTGAAATCATACAGAACAAATCTTAATTTATTAAATGAAGAAACTGAGGAAAGGTTTGTGACCTGTCCAAAGTAAAACACAATGAATAGTGGCAGACAGAACTAAAAACTAGTTTCCTTGTCCTATAGGCTTAATATACAAAATTTTCTGTTCAGAGTTTAAGATCCTATTTCATTTATGTCTCTAAGTTTTAGGAACTTGAGTAATCCTACACATATAAACTTTCTGAATAATTCTGTATTTCTATTGTTTTTAAAGATAAACTATTTTTAAACCTAGGTATAGGGACTTAATGGATGTCAAGAAGAGATGGCATGTTTAACATTAAGTTTTCACGTATTATATAGTCTATATTTCTAGCCTACTTATGTTTTAAGGTTAATGATTTCTATATTTTATTTGTAAGAATATGTTTTGATTCCCTTCTATCACATTTCCGCTCTGTATTTCATAATAAAGTAGACATACATTATATAACTTAAATTCTTCCTGACATTGTTTTTGGATCAAATACAACTATGTATTATCTCAGAACATAAATTCTATCTATTCTTCTTAAGAGATGACATCAGGGAGAGAAAAGTACTGAAAGACCCACTTATCACAAGGTAGCTCTGCAGCAGCATGCCAAAATTAAGACTAAACTCCCCGATGAGCTCTAGGCCAGGGTCTTCTTCTTGCTGATTATATCAGTAGTATCTTTTTCCTACTTCTGAATGCTCATCTGAGAGTCAGAAGATCCACTCCAGTTCTTCTTCTGCTCCCTATGCCTATGGTGCTTCAGAAGTGACAGAAAGGAGAGCCAGACCTGTCGGCACCCATGACAAATCCCGCTATAAACACAGTCCAGCAAAACCTTCTTTTCCAATCTTCAAATACATGACCACTTGCCCATGTTCAAAGGAGACCAGCTGGCAATGCTGGGCTTAGTAGATTTTTTATTAATGTATTTTTTTTGCAGTACACAATGATTACTTTTATTGTGGGGAGTTTGAACATGTAAAAAGCACATCTTAATTCTCTTTTTTTGGTCACATTCCCCTCCCAACACTCCCTGCTCCCTCTACTCTTAATCCCCTTCCCATTTGAAAAAACTCTATTTCCATTTTTAAATCCCCTTTCTAAAAAATCCTTTTCCCCTTCCTTCTCTCCCCTTAGTAGATCTCTGCATCTCTCTGATATCACTCCTTTCCTCAAACTTCCATGGCAGCCTGATAATCTGGGCCCCACTGCCTCTCCTATTTGCCAGGGCACATAATTCACCAGGCCCCAGCCCCTCTGCCTTCCTCCTCTTCCTTCAGCATGCAATGCTGCTTTTGCCTCAGGGCCTCTACACCTGCTGCTTTATGATCTACTCCAATCTCCCATCCCAAGCTAGCTGGCTTTTACTTGTCTTGGATGTTTTAGCTTAAATGTAATTTTGTCAGGTAGAATTTCCACTGTTCCCTTCTAGACTAAGTTTAACTGACCCAGGGCAAATTTCATAAGAATACTGTAGAGTTATTTGTATGATTATTTGCTTAAGCTTGCCTACAAATGATGAACTCCATGAAGATGCGATGCCTGTTTTCTTTTCTCTGTACTCTCAGGTTCTACCATTGTTTCTGGTACTTTGTAAAGGTCCTCACCAATGATTGTGGAGTAAATGATTAAATTCGTCAGTTCTAGAAAATAAACATGTATCCCTCCTCTATTCACAACTGGGCAACCAAGTACTGTTCTCTTACACTTCCTCCTTTCCCATTCTTTCCCTTCCAAGAAAAAAGCACAAGTAGAAGTGTAAATCAAAACAATTTTTTAAACATGCTACTTCATAGAATTGGAATGTGATCACTGCTGCTCATTATAATAAGTATATACATTCCTCACATACACCTAAGAAGAAAAGACTCTAAGGGATCCTTTCCTAGAATTCTATCTTATGGACTGTTTACTAAAGTCTCTTTTATTGACAATTCTATGAAATACCCACTTTACAGAAATTGCCTTGAAAGACACTTTACGTTTTTAAAAATATTTTTTCATAAAGATTTTTGGCTCATGATAGGTTTATATGCAATGAGGACATTTAACTGGAAACAAAAACCAAAATAAAAAAAAAGAACCATTCATTCAGTCAGAATACTGGGCTGGGGAATAACTCAGTGGTAGAGTACTTGCCTAACATGTACAAGGCCCTGGGTTTGATCCCCAGCACCACAAAATAAATAAATATATTAAAAAGTCAGAATATTTAAACTGGCAGAGAGCTAGTGTTAACAGAAATATAATCAAGGTCAGGCATGGTGGCACATACCTATAATCCCAGCCCTGGGGCAGTTGAAGTAGGAGGATTGCTGTGAGTTTGAAGCCAGCCTGAACTATATAGTGAGTTCAAGGCCAGCCTGAACTACAAAGTGAGACTACATAGTGTCTCAAAAATAAAAAAGAAAGAGAGAAAGAAAAAACAGAAATGTAAACAATAAATACAAGAACAGTAGAGAAGAGTAAAAACTGTTTCTAAAGCAAATACAGTCATAAGTTGGTGTCCTCCTACTGTGAAACTTGTCAAATTTGGTACTCAACACTTTTTGATGCAAAAATTTTGTTCTGGAACATGTAGTTTGTTTTACATGATGTGCAAGCTAGAACTTGTCCGTATCGATTGCCTTGTGTCTTGGGACCCTTCCAGTCAAAACATTTTGTTGGGAGTGTAGACTGAGAAGTGAACTCCTGAAGGAGCACACTTCTGAAAGGGCACAGCTGATGGGTCACACTTGGGAAACCATGATGTCTGCAGGATGAACGATTTGGGTTTCCAGAAGGACTTAACGGATTCTTTGATGTGATGATGTATAGATTTTATTTATTTTTATTTACTGATGGTGGTGGACATCAGACCAACAAGAGAGAAAGGAAGATAAAGAAATAGGCCCACATATAGTCTGTGCAGACCCTTGTTATGTTTGTGGTAAGAGAGCTGTCAAGTGCTCGGTTTAGTTCTACATTTCAGCTGACAATGGAACTAGTCAGCCTGGAAGACAAGTGGTCTGAGCTGCTCCCACTAAGATTCTGAGATTGACAAGGTGGAGCACCGTAAAGACTGCCATGAAACCTGCCTTCTTTTTTGGGGGCCGGGGGTTGAATTCAGGGCCTTGTGCTTGCAAAGCAGGTACTCTAACCACTGAGCTAAATCCCCAGCCCTGAGGCCTACCTTCTTGTGCACAACAGAGTAGCTGGAATTGACTGTGCTTTCGTCATCGTGCATCATGACAAGTTCGGAGCTGCTCTCGTCCATGCTGTTCACACTGCTGCTCTGGCTGCCGGTGCTCACGGACATGCTGGGGATGGAGTGGTTGCTGCCCAGACTGTCCATTTCCCTGATCAGGGTCGTTCCGTGTTCGCTGTCCTATAAAAATAGAGCACGGGAGTCAAAAAAAAAAAAAAGGGACTGGAGATAAAGTGCCAATCCACTGACTAAGCTGCTACTCAGTTTTGCAGTGCCAAGTTGCTTTTCTGCCAATCTGCAAAGATAAACTTTTTATGGAGTTGGCTCCACTATTTCCCAACCATTTTCAGACATCTCAGATTCACTTCTCGCCGTCCTCGGGGGCCATTCTGGACACGGGTCATAAGGCTCCAAATACTGCTAGTCCAGGGCTTTCCCATCACACACAACTACCGTGCAGTGAGAGTGTGGCTCGGTGAGCAGGATCATCCGGGTTTGTAAGAGATCTTTGGAGACACCAAGGTGCCAGGGAGAGTGCCGGCCACTGAACAGGTGACCTCTAGGATATCTACAAATAAAGCAGTGGACACTTGAAACTGAACTGGAGAGGAAAGACTTTTCAGAGATGTGACAAGCAATATGCTCCTCTGCAAGTCAGTATTGAGCAACTTCATATTTAAACTGGGATATTAATTCTACTGCCCTAGACAGGTAATTAAATTCTGCCTCCCTTAAGCAATTCTATCATGCTTACCTCTGTAATCTTATTAAATATATCTGTTAAATGATACTGGATTCATCACTAGTGATCCAAAGACTACTGTTTGAAAAGTGGTAAAATAATCTGAACATATAATTTACGCCTCAGAACGAAGTATCTTTTGATATAAGATTAAATAATGTAATTAAATCAACTTAGCTACAAATAAACCCTGTTTTCAAAGACCCACACTGTATATATATAACTTTAATGAATAGTTACTTAGCCATGGCAATATAAGGGTAATACAAAGTGATAGCTAATAACTTATATTTTTAATAGATTAATTTTCCCAATTAAGGGGGGTCATTTCTATATATGCAATCTATATATGCATTTCTATATATGCAGGAGATTTTACAGTTCAATTTGGTTTTCTGAGTTTCGTTTTTATAATTATTGATAAAATAATTTTGTTTTATTTTACATTAAAAAGCTAAATACATTCATTCTTCGCTCCTTCCTTTTTAAAATCTAATTTTAGAGGAACTCTCTTGTTCAAAGCTCATTCCTGCAATAATACTCTATTCCTACCCTATTCTATTGCTTTAACTACATCTCTTTCCCCTATTTCCAACGCTCTATCCTAGCCCCATGACCTCCACACATAATATCAGGAAACCTACCTCATATTTCATGACCTCTACATGCTGCCCTTGCTCACCTATTCTTCACAGCCAAATTTCTAAATCTTAAAAATAATTCATTTTTGCTTTCTCTACTTTTGCATCTCCCATTTATTCCACAATGCCCAGTAATCTACTATTTGTCCTACCAGGTCCTATAAAATTGCTCTTACTACAAGGTATACTCAAAACATATGGTGAATGTTGGAATTAAAGAAATTTATTATAGTAAAAGACAACACATTGGCATTAATCCTCCTAAAAATACTCTCCCTCACTTTGAACACACTTATATTGTCGTTCTTGCCACTTTCTGAAATAGTTCTGCAAATCCTCTTGTGTCTTTACAAGGTGTGATCAAAGATCCGGTGAATGCTGCTGCCCAGAGCCATCCAGTAGAGAGACAGGCTCATAGAAACCTGGTGTGTCCTCATCCACCTTTTTCCACAGATCTCACTGTGTGATTTATGGCTCTTCCCTAAAGTCAAAATGACCATGAAAGGTAAACATTTTGAATCAATTCAGGACACCAAGGGAGTCACTACAGCACAATTAAAGACACTGACAACAGAGGGCTTCCAGACCTGCTTCAGAGGATAGCAAGAATGATGGGAGAAGTGTGTTCAAAGTGAGCGGCATATTTGGAGGGGGATTCATGGCACTATGTCTTTAACTGGAATAGTTTTTTTCCAAATTTAAACTTCTTTTTTCTTTTTTTTTGAGCCAGGGTCTTGGCATGCAGTTCAGGCTGGCCTTAAACTCACTGTGTAGCCCAGGCTGTCCTCAGTCTCCCACGTGGTGGGATTACAGGCGTCTACCACTAGGCCCGGTTTAATGTGTTTTCTGATTATACTTCGTAACGTCATCAAAGATGCCTTAATTATTAAACTCAGTTAACCTTTTTTTGGGTGATCCTTGTAAGCACTCTGGCATCTGACAGCATTGCAGCTGTCTTTTCAGTTGTGACCTTTGCACTGAGGTACATCTCCAGCTCTTTTCACATTTTTTATTTTCAAACAGGGTTTCACTAATTTATTAAGTTGCCCACGCTGGGCTTGAACTCATGATCCTCCTGCTTCGGGCTCCCAGAGTGCTGTGATTATAGGTGTGTGTCACCAGGCCCAGTGACAGTATAAAATTTCTTCATATCTTTTATGTCTTTGTCTCCTGTATGACAGGGGTCCTCTGCCCATTCTCCAGTCAAACCTTGGATTCATTATCACTTTGGTGTTCCAGCACAGCTCCCTCTTTTGAGACTTTTCTTGTATTCTAGGCATCATCAGTCAGTTTCCCAGCTACCATCAGCTTGACTTTCAACCACTTCTTCATAGGTAAATGAGAAGCCAGGAAGTCTTCTCTCCTTTGAAAACCTCCATCTGTATACTGTGGCAGTATTGTATAATGCTGGGTCCTTAAAGTCAATAGGCCCTACACTGAAATAATCTTAAACCTACTCTTTCTCTTTGGTTCTTATTGTTTATTCTTGTGCTGACATACTACTAAGCCACCCGGGCTCGAGTACTCAGTCACCTTCAATACCTCATCTTTTGCGGTCACTTTTGATGAGAAGTCATGGATCAGCTACCTACCTCTTTTCTCAGAACTGTTCCTCTTCCCTCATTCCCACTGACACTGCCCTATTACTTCATGCATGGCCTACTATGGAGGGTGTAGTCCATTCAAATCCATTTACACTCTGGAGCCAGGATAATCTCCCTAAACCACAGCATTTAGATGGGTCTAAAATGTCCTGTGCCCATTTACCAAAACCCACCTACATCACGTCCTCAACGAAGCTTTCACTAATCCCCATCAGTCGACCAATTTTCTTCCCACAGAGACCCCTGTAAGGGTGACAGTGCTTTTCATATAGTGCCTCAATTCATAGTTACTTTATGCGTGTCTCTTCTGTGACCTTATGTATCTCTTAGGGGGAGACAGCAGCAATTACAGTTTTATCCTCCAAAATGTTTTCCATAGTCCAGACCTGTGTCACACAGTAGGCACTCTGTGAGTGCTTGCTGAAAGGAACCCAACCTACTTCTTCATCCTCCTGTGACTCATTCAAGGGGCCATTTCGTGTCTCTTGGAAAAGGATTTTTTTCATTTTTCGGTACTGTAGGTTATCTAGCTCTCGAACAGCATCCTTTGTCCTCTGTATGAGGTCAATGAGGACCCGTGGCGGCCGCTCCCGTCGAACAAAGTCGTGCTGATTGAGGGCAGAGAAAAAAACAAATGGATATTGGAGAAACATATTTTTAGGTATAAGAGATGGGTATAAAAAGTAAACAGAGAGGGCTAGGGATTTAGCTCAGTGCCTAGCCAATGCAAGGCCCTGAGTTCAAGGCACAGCACCAAAAAAAAAAAAAAAAAAAAAAAGTAAACAGAGAAAAAGCATAAAGTAGTTCTATGGATTCTGCAGAAATAACCAAACATGATTGTCACAACAGATGTTGCATTTGAGAAAATTATGCTTTTATTTTCTTGTTTAAACTCTAGGACTTTGTCCTAGAGTTTATGTAAGGATTTTTTTATTTTATACATATATATGGTATATGTGATATTTTGATATACACATATACCATATATATTATATATTAAAATGGCAGTGAAGCAATTTAACATACCCATTATCTCACAGTTACCTTTTCTGTATGTGTGGCAAAGGTACCTAAAATCTATTTACTGCCTTCATTGTAACCTCCTCTCTACTCTCTGTTTCAGTATGTTTGAGTGTTTTCTTTTTGTGACAGTAGGTGATGAACCCAGGGTGCTACCTACCACTGAGCTACATCTCCAAATCTTTTTGTTTTTTACTTTGAGATGGCGTCTTCATAATTTGCCCAGGCGGGACTCTAACTTGCCATCCTCCTGCCTCAGCCTCCCTCAGTGCTGGGATTTATAGGCATGTTCCACCACACCTGGCTTGCTTGTTTTTTTCCCTTTGTTTAGATTCCACACATAAGTAAGATCATGCAGTATTTTTCTTTCTGTGTCTGTCTTACTTCACTTAGCAGGATGCTCTCTAGGTTCATCCATGTTGTTGCAAAGGCTGAAAAATATCCCATTGTGTACATATACCACAATTTCTTTATCCTCTTGTCCACTGATGGACACTTGGGTTGTTTTCTACACCTTGGCTATCATGGATAATGCTGTCATAAACATGGGAGTGCAGATATCATTACAAGATACTGACTTCATTTTCCTCAGGCATACAACCAGAGAAGGGATGGCTAGGCCACGTGGTACTTCTGTTTTTAATTTTTCGAGGAACCTCCTTACTGCTTTCCGTAATGGCTTCACCAATCTATATTCCCACCAGATACTAGAACTCTCTTTTCTCCACATCCTTAACCAGTATCTGTTACCTCTTAAGGTTTAGTTTATCCTATAAGTCGTAAAAATTACTAGAATTTTAAACAGGAGCAGAAAGGTTTGTATCTTTTAAACCAAGGATAATATAATAAGCAAAAGCAAAGCAAAGCATAGCCTATTCTTGTTACAATTGGCCTCTCTCCTCCTCTCCACTTCACACTACCTTATGAAAAACAGACTTGTGTGTATTTTGCTTTCTATTTCTGGGGCCACATTATATATGCTTGAAAATCTGGCAACTGTTCACTCTAACCAGAAGCCAAAGTTTTGGTAACTTCATGTCACCACTAAAGAGCTGTACAGTCAGAAACAAGAGGGAAGGGCCTCAGAGAGGTGGATACATCTGCCTTCAATCCTCTGCAGTTAGAGATAACAAGTTACGGCCGCAGAGGCATAGGCAGAAATCTCTGAGGAAGGCTTTATTTTCTAGATTAAAAAGGTAAGGCACATAAGGAAAAGGCGTTTTACCCTTTCCCTTTTCCCCTTCTTCCTGCCTGGAATAAAGATTTGAGTCCTGGTGATGCAGCAGTCGTTTTGTGACAAAGAAGATGAAGCCACATGCTAAGGATGGCGGGGGGAGATAGATGTGTGAATTAATGGTGACACTGCAGAGCTGCTGAGAGCTACGGCTTGCATGTAACACCTCCTTTTCCAATGTCCTAGACTTCATGAGATAATTAAACCTTGGCTTGCTTAAGCCCTTTTAAAATGGAGATACTTGACATCTTAACAATATCTCACTGTCTCCTGGAGAAAGTCAGGTCTTTCATAGCCAGGCTCCTGCTCATGTTCCTAGCTCCAGTTCTAGCCATCCCTGCTCCTCCTTCCCACCCAATGTGTAGCATGTTCTAATAGTTCTGGATCCAGGCCGTGTATTTTCCACTTCTATGTCTTTGCTCATAGTCTTTGCCTGAAATCTCATTTGCTCACTATTTTCTGAACCCCTGATCTCCAAAATCCTACAATTAAAGGTACTCAGGCTTTTAAAATAATGAGTTTATTGTTTTTGAAAAATGTTTAAAGTGTCAAGTAATCTAGAAAAATGAGTAAAAGTAAAAAGAAGTCACTCCAAATTCCATCATCCAGAAATATTGTAAAATTAGGGAATATCATTTATACATCACCCCTCTTTATTTCTCTCTCAGAACAATGGCTATTTAGAAAGAATTTTATATGAGAATCTTATTTTTTCACTAATTATAAGTTACTCTGTAAAATTAAGATATATTCAAATTTAACAGATTAGGAGAGACTGAATTAAAATAATTGCTTAACTTTAGTTAAAATTTCTTCATCAAAGTAGTTATCTAGTCCCAAAAGATCCTCTAAAGTTAAGGGAAGAAAGATTTAAGTGACTGGAGTTAATTTTGGGTTTTTAAAAAATTATATATTTCTATTTGAGAAATAGTATTGACTATCTACTCTGAAAGATAGAAAAATTATTACACTGTCAATTTTATGCCCCTGGTTTTTTCTACTTGTATTTTTATTTTTACATTGCCAAGATTATCAGTATTTACACTGTATTTTTAAGCAGTTCAATGATTTTACCTTAGTTCTTTATTTAAATGGATTCAATGTGAAAGTGACATTGTAATTTCAAGAAGAAAATGTGAAGATGGATTATTGAAAAATAGTTGGGAATAACTAGATAGCCAACTGGCAGGGGCAGTGGAGGGGAAGAGGAGTTGGATTCCTCCATCATCTATTTTTTTTTTTTTTTTGTTTCCAGAACAGGGTCTTGCTATATAGTGCAGGCTGACCTTGAACTCGCTAAGTAACCCAGGCTGGCCTCAAACTCACAGTGATCCTGCCTCAGCCTCCCAAGTGCTGGGATTACAGGCATCTGCCACTACAATAGGCACCTACATCGTTTCTTGTAAAAATTTCTGTATGACTCCTCTCAGCAAGCCTCTTCTTCCCAAAGGTCTAGTATAAACAATATTAAAATAAAAACAAGAAAAAAAGTGCAAGATCTACTATACATTAATAAGGAAAAACCCAACAATTCAATAGACAAATGGGCAAAGATCAAGGAGTGTTCACAGAAAATAGAAATGACTTTTCAACATATGAAAAATACTTAACCTAACCCATAATGTGAATCACAAATTAAAACTAGAGAAAGAAACATTTTTCACTGATCTGATCCACACAGTTCAAAAACACTCATACTTTGTTAGTGGGACCACAAGTTGGTGCAGTCTCTTTGGAGGAGAATTTGGTGTATCTATTTAAAACCCGCATTCTCTTTATGAACTATTTTACTTCTAGAATTTAGTCTTTAGATATCCTTATATAGGTACAAAATGAATATGTACAAAGATGGCTAGTGCTGCACAGTTTGTAACAGCCAAGGATTGGGAAGACTGTAAATAGGTTGGTTAAGCAAATTATAGTTCATCTGAAAATACTAAGGAGCCGTTAAAAAGAATGGGGTCGCTATGCATGTAGTAACAGGGAACAATATCCTGAGTACACTATAAATTTAAAAAGTATACAATATTTTCTATGGTTTACTTCCATTGTACAAAAATAAAAAGAATATTTACTTTCATATGCATAAAATACCTCTAGAAGGACATGCACTAGAATTGGTAACAGTGGCTGCTAACTCTTAGAAAAGGATCTGATTTGAGGAGGACTCATTTTTTAATGTTCTACTTTCTACTCTATTTTTACCTTTTGAATGTTGTATTACTTATTTAAAATGGGGAATTTATAATCTCTTTAGACATACAAAGAATTTCTTGGTAGAGATGATAATTTTTTTTTAGTTTCATACGCCCATTTTAATTTTTTGAACTTCAAGTAACATAAATACAGAATAAATGCACATAATTTACAGCCATGTACATAGCAATAGCAAAACTCACATGAATGGGGGATAATTTTAATTCATTATTCACTACCAGCCCTTTCACCAGTTTCTCTAGTCCTCAACCCAACCCTTCTTCTGTCCTTTCCTCTTTCCCTCCCTCCCTTCAGGTCTTCCTTTCTCTCTCTCTCTCCTCCTTCCTTCCTTCCCTCCCGCCGTCCCTCCTTTCCTTCTTTCTTTTCTTCTTTTTCCTTTTTTTGGTTTCACCTCTAGATCTGCAAGACTTTGTTATTGTTTTTGTTTCTTTTCTTGTGGTTCTCATCTCTAGATTGGCGGGATTTTGTTTTTGAGCAGTTTTTTGAGAAGAAAATCTCAGAGGAGTTGTATTGCCCAAATTTGGGAGGCTGGAATACTGTTGGTTGCCTTTATCACTGAAGGGCTCTGTGGCAGGGCATAATTCTTTTCCTTGGAACTCTACAAACATTGTTCTACTGTTTTCTGGCTTTGCATATTACTGAAACCAACTGGTTTTTCTACCAAACCAAACCAAACCAAACAACACCCTTTTTTGGTCTGCTCCCCAATCTTTTTTTACCCTTGGAGTTCATGAATTTCACCATATATGATTTACTGATCACTGAAGATCATCTTCCAGTTCTCCTCTTTTCTGGGGCTCTGCTTCCACATCACCTGCTTAGAAAGGCCTTCCCTAACTCCTGATCTAGAGCAGCAGCTCCTGTCACTTGTCCCTGAGTGATTTTTTTCTTCAAAGAATCTACCTGACATTATATTGTATTTTTTTCTTTAAAGTCTCCCCTCCTTGGCTTTTCTATTTGTTTGTTTTTTGGCAATGCTGGGGATTGAAGGCAGGTACTGTGCATGCTGGGTAAGTGTTCTACCACTGAACAATACCTCAGGTCTGTCTATTTCCTTATTTCCTCGTCAGAATGTAAGTTCCTCCAAGGCAGGAACTGTCTTTCTCTTGTGTATTACTGTATGCTCAGTGCTTAGAACAGTACTGGACACACAACAGACAATCAGTACATATTTGTTGAATGAATAATGGGCCTCTTTGATTTGGCCTACCAAATCAAAGACCAAATCAAGTTAAAGAAAGAGTAAAGCATTTATTCCCAGAAAAGTTTTCTTCAGGCATGTCTTTAAATATTTTCTGCTCCATATGTTTTATTTTCTTTATCAAGAATAATGGTTGGCATCTATTAGATCTTCTTTGCTTTCCATATGTATCATTTTCTCTATAATAATCTTTAGAATTTTAATTCTTTTGCATTTATTTCCTTATGTCTATTTAACACTGAAACACTAAATGGGTTGGTTCGCTGTGTTTCTTTGATGCTTATGATCTTAATCTCTGTTATGTTTTTTCTCTTCCATTTCTTTCTTTACCCACTTGCCTTTTTTTTTTTTTTTTTTTTTTTTTTTTTTTTTTTTTTTTTTTTTTTTTTTTTTTTTTTTTTTTTTTTTTTTTTTTTTTTTTTTTTTTTTTTTTTTTT
>PVJO010006364.1:0-29391 GCA_004026905.1 Hystrix cristata | reverse complement strand
TCTACTTCCCTAAAATTTTATATTTGAATCACTATAGTATCTTATTGGACCTTTTCCTCTTTGTTTTAAAAATTTTTGCCTACTTCAAAGATACCATATAGTATTTCTGGTGTTTTATTCTAGTTGCTGTTATTCCCTATATCAGGAGGGAGCTGTGGCTCAGGTAGATGAAGCAGACAATGTCTGGAACATGTGGTGACTCTGCCACAAAGGAGATCAAGCTGCATCCTTGGCCCTGTTCCATGTTCCTGTGGCTTGCTATTCTCGAGAAGAAAAAAATCTTACTTTTTGATGGAAAAGCTAGTTGGCTTTAGATCTGTCTCTTTGGGAACACTCAAAGTCAGAAAGTAATAGAACAATGTTTACAGAGTTTTACAGAAGAAAATGTAAACCAAGAATCTGTGACCCAGCCAGGTACTCTTCAGTGATAAAGGCAGCTAATATTTTTAAGCTTTACATATTTAGGTAATACACCCTTTTATGTCAAAAGGCAAAGTGCTCAGTAACAAAACCCAGCCAAATCTAGAGATGAAACTAACAAAACAGAGTTTAAAAAGTTCAGATTTAAAAAGTTCAGAAATTTGGATTATTCTGTGCCAAATAAAAAATACTTACTTATGTTGTAAAAGATTCCTGCATGCTACAATGATGTTGATAGATCACATCATCTATGTATGAAATCTACAGTGAAATATGAAATGAAAAGAGATCCTCGAGCCTCTGATGTTTAAATCAAATAAATGCAGCCCACGTGATGCTCTAGTCACTCACACATATGACATAATGCTATGTAAATGTCTGCTTTATGTAGTTATCATACATTTTCACTGCCTGAAGGTTTGGCAACAACCTAACTCAAAGTTGCAGAGTTGGCATTTGAACCATTGGCAGACTATCTGCACAACACTGCATTAAAGTTCATGCAGATGTTGAGCCCAGGAACATCCGATGACGACCACAGCAAGGAGAAAAACCATTTATTATAAGGCAAAAAAGAATGGGGGAAGGAAAAAAAGAAGCTAGGGAAAAAAGACTAACCAGAGGGACTATGTACCACAGATATGATAATCTCGCCTGACAAGGTAGCATTTTCTAAAGCAGTTTGTCATGCGGAGCTGCCATAGGGCTGACTCAGTATATTCCTCCCCAACATGACTTTAAAGCCCTCTTCTCAAATATAAATGTCAGAAATTACCCGTAATAGTTCTACCGACGTTGGCCTTTCCTGAGGTATTTTCTGCAAGCAGTAATCAACAAATCTCCTAAAGGAGTCTGTCCTGTGTGCAAACACATCAAGAAAAAACACAATGAGGGTCTGCAGAGAACTTGGGTTACATAAACAATTTTCATTCAAGAGAAAGTTTTGGATTTTAGGAGATTAAAAAAAAATCCAATATTTTGGAATACCAGAACTGGACTGTTTTCAAGTTTATGGTATCTAAATTGATTCCTTTAGATAATAAGTGTGGACCTAATTTCAAATTAGTTAACATTAACATACATATTTACATATAAGGTAGTAAGTTCAGATCAAATCATAATATATCGCAGGAAATAAAAAATACTATATATATATACACACACTATAAATACTATATATATAATAGCTTAATGTACTTTTTTTCTCCTCAATGATAACAACTCTTATAGCATCAAACCAATATTCTTCATTACTAATTGTTAACTTCTCCACCACCCACAAGCCAAACAAGAAGCAGGAGTTAGGACAGAGAACCTAGGAATATGTTTTCTGAAGAAAAATACTTACTAGCATGACAATTCCATTTGTTCACTCTTCTTTAAAACGGCCTGTTTTCTCTTATTCTTGTGTCCTAAATAGTTATGTCATCATTTTCAGCAAGGAGCAAAACCTCTCCTCTATCAACAGTGTATGTTCTGCCCCAACACGTTTCAATATATGTGTGGCAAAAAAATGATAATTGGAAAAGCGATGACATCTGAGAAGGCACTCTACCTCTAGGATAAGTGATAAGAGATGTGGGTGATCAATACTAGATGGTCGGGACTTGAGAGACGATACTTGTAAGGAAAGGGGGACACTTCCCTGTGGGCTTCTAGGTTTTACGAACATTAGGGACACAGCGCTAGGCACGGTGAAGGGAGAAATAACTATGTATATGTACATGTGTACGAATAGGCAGCTGTTGCTTGTGAGGTATCAGTGTCACTGTGATACACAATGAAGGAATGGAAGGCTCTCTAGGTCAGATATTTAAAATGTAATTTAACAAGGGCATCAATGATATATGGTGATTTTCTTGGAGTTGCAATGATCACAGAATCTTACCATTCGTTGGATTGTAACGTTGGAGAGTCATTCTGGGCAATGTGATATAAGGCACTCATTGCATTCATGTTGAAAAGTGGGGGCTTCCGTTCCGCTGGAAGAGGGAAGAAACATGATAAGGTGGTTCTTGAAAGAAACTGGGCAGATAGTGAAATAAGGAACTATAAGCAAAGCTTTGTCACTAAATTGATAACTCATTACTGTCATCACATCACATAATCCACTTATTTTAAACTCCAAGGTCAGCCCAGGGTAGCCATTTGGGGCTGCTGGTCATTTAATGTACACTGGCAAAGCTCCTAAGACAGCCCATTTCGAAAGAGTGAAAGAAAAATTTCTGTCTGCTTTTTAAAATGTATCTTCAAAAGATTGGCCTTTGCCTGTTTTCCTTTAATAAGTAAAAACATCTTCGACACATACGTGTTTTAATTTTAAAAATACATATTCATTTAAACAATTCAGAAAACTAGAATAAAGAAAAAATATTATTAGGGACTAGAACATCTTAAACATAATTAACAATACAAGATGTATGACAATTCTTTTCAGTGACAATTCTTTTCAGCAGCTTACTCAGGCCAGAAAACTGCTAGAAGAGGATAGAAGGGGAATGTGGGAAGGAGGAAGAGGGGGGTAAATGAATAATAAAAGAGGCAGGGCCCTCCCATTGTATTTCTTGTGTGTGTGCGTGTGTGTGTGCGCGCGTGCATACGCTGTGGATTGAACCCAATACCTGGCACATACCAGGCAAGCAAGCCACTGAGCTACACTCCCAGCCCTCTTTTCCTTTTTCTTTCCTCTTCTTTTTCTTCCTTTCCCTCCCTTTTTTTCCCCTTTCCTCCCCTCCCCTCTTCATTTGCCCCTTCTTGGTTCCTTCCCTCCCTCCTTTCCTCTCTCCTTCCTCTCTCTCTCCCTTCTTTCCTTTTTCTTTGTGTGCTGGGGATCAAACCCAGGGCCTCATGCAGGCTAAGTTCACCCTCTACCACTGAGCCATTTCTTATTAAAGGATTCCCCCAATCTAGTGGTGTAAAAGACCCCCTTATTGGAACTCCTTTAGTTTTCCCTTGATATTCTGCTCATTTGGTATGTGCTCACTTATTATACGTATATGTAAAACACATCTTTTCTCTTAAGAGAAATCATAAGCTCTAAGAGAACAAGACCTTATAACCTGAATACTTTTATTTATTTTTCACTTGCCCAGAATAAGTAATAAAATGCTACTTAGATATCAGGTGTCTCATTTGTTGACCAAACAAACTAAAGAAACAGGGCTCTAGCTTTGAGCAGTTAATTGTGTGCTATTTAATAGTTATTATGGCAAAAAAGATAAATCACCATCGTATTCTACTATGCTTACTCTAATGGATTTTTTTTTATAAGTCTCACTTTCTAATTCATAAACTGATCCCTGGTTTCATCACAGCACCTTAGTTTTTAAGTAAAGGTTCTACTACTAATTGCTCTTAAATTGACAAACTGGGTTTCTTCCATGTAGGTGTAGGAAACAGGACAAGAACTAAGGGTAGAAGTTATAGGAAGACATTTCACTCACCAGAGGAAGAATCTGTGAAAAATCAGATTGGTTAAAAAATAAAACAGCAGAATGGACAATGTTGAAATGTGGTGAACTTTAGTCACTGGCAGCACTTAGGTGGATGGTGAAATTTGTTCTTCTGTGATGCTCTTCAGGGGCTCCTTACAGTTTTCACTAAATGATCTCTGTAGAGACCTTTGGAATGTGAAAGTCTACAATTCTACAAATATTTCTTATTGGCTTCTCAATAGGACATTATTCATACTCCCCAAATAGATACTAGTACAACAGAGATACAAACTGCTACCAAGTGAAACTCAAAAGCTACACTGTAGACAAAGGGTTTCCAATGTAGATGAGAAAACAATCATTCATGTTTATTTTATTTCTGAGGTCAACTCTAGAATGTTTCTAGAGCTTTGCCTTCTGGCAACTTCAAGTAATTAAAGCTACGTGGAAGCAGGAACTCATCATATGGCCACCAATGGCTTCTCCCTCATCCTAAGATGAACTCCAGGTCAGTGACCAGTCTGTTGGCCTTCATGAACATGGCCTGGCTGCCTCTAGAGCCTGTTGTGAGAAGCAGCTCCTTCCCTTCTCTCATGGTGTCTTTGGCTTCACTGAAAGAACCACGCTCAGTCGTTCACAGAGGCTGCTTTCCCTGTCTGTCCTTCCTTCTCCCTTCATCCTCAAGCTATATCTGACTAATTATTTTCATATTTTTTGTGATGGGATCTTATGTTGCCCAGACTGGTTTTAAACACTTAGGCTCAAGTGATCCTCCTGCTTCAATTGGTGGGAGTATTATAGGCATCTGCTACCACACCAGGTTCTCGCTAATTCTTGACAGTCAGATTTCACCTCAAATATAATTTCATTTCTGCCTTAGTTTAATAAATATTTATTCAGGGCTTATTACATGCTTCCAAGCACTTTCTCAGGGAAGCCTTCCTTGATTTTTCCCTACTAGGTCTCCCTTTAGATTTCTATGTCACTGTGAATTCTACTTTTCTTTTCTATCACATATTGCAACCCCAGTTATTCGTGTAATTCTTTATTGAACACGTGTCCTCTTTGCTAAACATCATAAGGGCAGAGACAATATGTACTGTGTTCATATTGCATTCCTGGGGTGGAGAACAGCATTTGGTTCAGTCTGTGGCACCAAAATATCTACTAAAGAGATGAATAAACACAAAGCGGATGCAAACAAAGAAGAAACTTTGCTTACGATCAGAGAATCACGCAGCAGTTAGATAGTGGCTTCGCTTACTATCTGAAGGATGTGAATCCTTTTACTTGCTGGCAAAAGGTAAAGAATTCAGGCTGCTCTGAACAATACTGAGTTACACAGGAGAAAGAGAAGGGAAAGGCAACTAAAGAATGAAGACAACAGAAATTTAGGAAGAGAATAAAAAAGAACAAAACTCCACAGCAACGAGATCAGTAGCTGCTTAGATTTGTGGTAGGACTAGGAGGCCTATCAGGAGCGAACCGTCTGCCTTTGAGTGAGACAAGGCTCACCAGCCACGTGTTAGAATAAATAGCTCTAGCAGAGAAGCACATGGCGAGAGGTATTCCAACCACAGCCCCACTTCACTGTCTGGGAAACATTCTCTACATCTTGGCCTCGGAAGGGCCTAGCTATGTTCAAGTCTTTTGCTAGGTGCACTACATGAATCCTCGGAGCCACGGTGACAGGCAGGGCTCAGCAATGAGCCAACATATTATTGAGCAATGGCTGGCAAAGTATGGCGGCGGCGGGGGGGCCTGATTTGGCGAGCAGCCTGTTTATGTAAAGTTTTATTGGAACATAGCCACATCTGTGCACTAATGTATTTTCTCTGAATGCTTTCATGTTCCAATGACAAAGCTAAGTAGTTGTGATGGCTTGCAAGTCTAAAACACTTATTACCTGGTCCATTACAGAAAGCTTATCAATACTTACTATAGAATATGACAGTAATAGTTAGCATAGAGTTTCTATATAAGCAGCAGAATAGGAACTGGCAGTGCTTTTGAAGCTACTTTGTGATAAGGAATCCATGCTTTCTTAAATGAAAGGAAATGGTGCAAACATGAAAAAGCTACGTTAACTATGATAAAAGAAAAAAATAGTAGTTGTTATTTAACTTAAAGACAATGATCAAAATTTTTGGAAGCTTCATCTGAGTTATACAAGATCAAGGTCCAAGGAGGTCAGTTCAGTGAAGTTGCTGCCAACTGCTCTGTTTGGCAAAGGTCACACGAAGTTAGAGACCAGAGCACACTTTATTTTAGTAAGGATGATCAAAGGGTATCCCTTTCTTAAATACTTCTTAAATGGCAAAAAGTTTCCTATGAATGAATGTGGTTGGCAACCATGATAATTAATGATAATAATAATCATCACTTATTGAGTTCCTACTCTGTATCAGGCACGCCTTGTTTTAGGCATGCCACCTGTTACTCATAATTCTCACAATTGCTTGATGAAATAGGTATTACTCTTCCAATTTTCCAACTGAAGAAACTGAGGTTCAGCCAGGCTATTAACACCAAGTCACAGAGCAACAGGTTAGATTGGGATTTCAACCCAGTTCTATACGACTCCAAGCCTGTATTCCTCTTCTTAGGTCATGGTACCCCAAGCACTTTATGATAGACAGGACTAACATTGCAAAATGAAAAAGGGGCAAGCAGTAGCTTCAAAAAACTAATTATAACTCTTCTTTCCCAACAGACATGAGCATCTACTTCTTAATAGACAAACAATGAGTGCCTAATACTGAAGGAATTCCAGGCAGAGAAAATGCCAACATTTGGGGATCACCCCCACCCCCTGTCCCAGAGAATTCATTTCTCAACATGGTCAATTCCACGCAATACCGATGGACCAATTGCCAGCTTTGGATCTTTGCTGGTGAACTAAGTGTCTGTAGTTTAAACAGAAAACCACTCAGATTAACTTTTCTCTCTTTTTTAAAATTTTATTTTAATGGTACATTTTAGATGTACATAGTGATTAATATTTATCATAGGGGATTTGTACCTGTACATGACATACCTTGTTGCTTCTTTTTTTCCCATTCCCCTCCCCTCACCTCCTCCTCCCTCCCTATTTACAAAAGCTTTGTTTCCATTTTTTCCTAGATTAACTTCTCTTGAAATAATCTTGCAAAAACACTATCTGGTGACCAGGCCTTTTTACTGTCCAAGAGTTTTCAGAAGATTCATTCACTTAACTAGTTCTTTCAGTGGAAGATGAATTTAGCAGAAGATAATTTCTAAAACAGGCTTAAACATTTACAGTCTATAGAGTGTGATCTTTGGAAAGAGGGGCAGGAGCAGTAACATTACCATCGTCCTGCCTTGTAACATGATCTTAGCAATTTCATTTATACATTAGAGTGTTATAAATATACGCTATTATAGAAAAGACAGATATCATAAGGAAGAGGGGACGACAAGGTATTCAGGCACTATCCACAAATTTCAACATAATTTGAACATTAAAAGCACAATCTGAAGTATAATGTTTACATCTGGAATTTTTTAAAACTTCAAACATGCAAAAAAGTCATTGCTTAGGGTGTGTGAGGAACAGTTTAACTTTCTTTCACATAAAAAACCCCAAACTCTTCTTTTACCTGCATGTTAACAAAAGCAGTGCTAGAGAAATGATGTATGAGAAAGCTGTCAAAGAGATACTTTTACGCTTATCATATTACCAATATCATAATCTTAAAATAATTCTTGAGAAGTTAAATGTTCTTGGTAATAAATGTGTGAACATTTACTGAAGATCTACTATTATGTTTCTCTGGATCTAAGTCATCATTGACTGTAAGATGTACCACTGTTGAACAGATATCTCTATTTTATCTCTAACTTGGAAAAACTATTGCAATAATAAGATTCTGTTACCTATAAAATACATACTACTTTTTTTTTTTTTTTTTTTTTTGGTGCTGGGGATCGAACTCCGGTCCTTGTGCTTGCAAGGCAAGCACTTTAACCACTGAGCTAAATCCTCAGCCCCTAAAATACATACTACTTTAAAAAAATTATTTGGTTGGTTATTTGATAAACAGAAATTGTACATATTTAAGGTACACAACACAATATTTTAATATTCATGTGTATTATGAGGTGATTGCTACACTGATATATCCATTGTTTCATATAGTTTTTTTTTTGTTCTTGTGAGAATAGTTAAGATCTACTCTCGGGCTGGGGATTTAGCTCAGTGGTTAGAGTGCTTGCCTTGCAAGCGCAAGGCCCTGAGTTCGATCACTGGCACCAAAAAAAAAGATCTACTCTCTTGGTAACTTAAGTATACCAGCATTACTGATTGTCACCATTTTGCCTTCTGGTTTCAAAGAGATGTTAAAACACAGATTAAAAATTTGATGCAATACCATTACTATGGTTTAGATAAAAGATGTCCCCCAAAAGACTCATGTGTTCACAGGTGGGGTTTTTTTGGGCAGGTGATTATATCATGGGGCACTAACCTCATCAAGCTCTGAAATCTCTGAAACTGAACTAAAATAAGCCTTTCCTCCATTATGTTGTATATGTCAGGTATTTGGTCACAGTGCTAAAAAGCTGACCAATACAACCATATATCCTAGGATTGTGATGATGGTGATAAGACAAATATTTATTGAGCACATATTAAGCACCACACACAGGAATAAGCACCTTAAATTCATACTTTCATTTAATCTAGACAACCTCCAGAAGTTAGAAACTCTTATGAAAAATTCACAGATAGCTAAAAAACTTGACCAAAATTCTATAACTAAGAAATGTGAGAACTAGAATTAAAACCCGAGTTTGACTACAGAGTCAAACTATCATGATTTGGTACTATGGCCTTTCACTTTGAAGTTATAGCTAATTGTGGATGATAAGACAATCTGGGAGAGGAAGGCCACCTTCCTTTTAATTTAGAAAATAATTTCAAACAAGACAATCAAAATTATGCTGATATAGAGAGCATGTTGTTGTATATATTTTTTTCTCTCCCCAGCCCCATCTCAGGATCTTGCTATGTAGTCCAAGCTGACCTCAAAGTTTTTCAATTCTCTTGCCTCAGCCCCCCAAATAGGTAAGATTACAGGCATGTGCTACTATGCCCCACCTCAATTTATTTTTATAAGAAGATGAAATCAGAAAATGAGTACATACCAGGTGCTGTCTCAGAAGAGGAAATACTAAGCTATCTCCTAGCATTTCTACTTATTTTGCCGAATATCAACTGTTGTGTAAAACTTTAGTCACCATCACATCTCTAGGGTACAAAAACTAATTTGATGATGATCTTGAATTATCATAAAAGGAAGTATGTTGGATTTTTTTTGGTCTCATTTAGAAGGTTGGAAAGGTATAATCCATGTTAAATTTTATAAGGTGGGCACTAATTAGTTTTAAGGTTCAAACTCAACTGGTATAGCCTCAATGTCAAAACTGAAGAGCTGCTGGTATGGTCTCAGTGTAGTGAGTAAAATTTTGGTTCATTTTTACTTGCTAAGACATAAATTGCAAAAAACAATTTGATATGTGAGTAGAAGTAGCTGTTATTGAACGTATGCTATGTGCTGGGTACTACGTTAAACACTTTACCTATGTCTTACTGAAGCCTGAATACCTATGATACATGCATTGTTATTTTCACTTAATAAATAAGAAACTCGGGATTAGAGAAGTTAAAAAAATGGTCCAGGGTGGGGGATTTAGCTCAGTGGCAGAGTGTGTGCCTAGAAAGCACAAGGCCCTGAGTTCGATCCCTAGCACAGCAAAAACAAAAAACAAAAAACAAAAAGGTCCAAGATCACACAGCCAGAATCACCATGTCACACAGCTCTGGGAGGTACTGCTTATGTCCCAGACTACTTGAATGCCTGCTGGCACCATACTGTAGCCATACATGGTGATCTTGCCAGCTACATGCTGATGAAGCCAAGATTCGAATCCACAGTATCTAATTCTAAAACCGACTCTATCCTGCCAACTTTATACTATGCATAGAGTAGTACCCACCCTGTGAAAAACAAAACAGAAAAACAATGCACGTTTATTTCTAATTTTAAGAAGTATTCAGTATTTAAAATTTTCTGGAATATTATAACAGCCACCAACCATTTATACTTATCATAATTTTGTCATATTTGTTTCTGGTCTTTTTTTCTTCTAAAAAATATATGTAAATTTATTCCCCTTCTCTTTTCCAGAGAGTTTACTATTCGGGAATTCAATCTTTTATATTCATGGTATCCCCCCCTCCCACAGTATGTTTTGTCTGTATTTATATACTCTTAAGAATACATAAAAGTGTTTATAAAACTTCCATGATCGGCATCACACTGTAGTATAAGGTACAGTAATTTTTCAACTTTGTTTGTTCATTAAGTAGTCTTATATTATGATGTGAGATTTATCCATGATGAAACATGTGGATCTGTTTTATTCTAAAATGTGATATATGAAGTATGATAAAAAATATGGTGAATGTTTAAATTTTAAAAATGTTTATCACAGTAAAAGACACATTACCATTAATCCCCTGCAAAATATTCCTTCTTGCTTCAAACTACTTATCGCCTCATTCTTGTCACTTTCTGAAGCAGTTCTGGAATTCCTCTTTCATGAGTGTCTTTAAATGTGCTGTTGTGGTTGTCTTAGTATCCTGAATCAATTCAAAATGTTTCCTTTTCATGGTCATTTTGACTTTGGAGAAGAGCTGGAAGTCACATGGTGCCAGATCTTGTGAATAAGGTGGATGAGGATGCACCATAATGTTTTCACCAGCCCGCTTTTCTGTTAAATGGCACTTGGCAGCAGCATTCAGTGTATTTTTTTAAAATCACACCTTCATAGTATGCCACAGTTTATTTACATGTTCTCATTTGGGTAAGAATTTAGGTTGTTTCCACTTTTTCCAGCTATACATGCAAGGTCACATCCTATACACTTTTTCCAGTGTATGGGCAGAACAATTTCCCTAAGGTCTACTAGAAGTGAAAAGGTGGGTTATGGAGACCTCTCCTCATCAGCTTTACCGCATGTGGCCATTTTCCACTCCAGACTGGTTTTATCAACTTACGGTCCTACAAATGGGAGATGAGTTCTTATTTCCTTAGCTGCTGCTCCAAGTTTTTTATCCTCAGACTTAAAATCTTTTGTCAATAAGGGAGATGTAAAGTGATTTTAACTTGCATTTCTTGAATTACTAAGGCTGATGTTTGTTGTTCATTTAGGTTTCCTCTTCAACAAATGGATCACATTCTTTATCCATTTTTCTGTTAGCTGTTTAGCTTTTTCTTTTTGATAAGGAAATGTTAAGAGTTCTTTGTAAATGCTGGATCAATACTCTGTTGGTTAGATGTGTTGCAAGTAACTTCTCTCAGCCTGTGGCTTGTCTTTCAATTTTAATGCTTTACATAACTTTATAACGTACATGGTAAAAATTGCCATGCTTGTCATTATGGGTTTTTTTTTTTTCTTTTCAGTGCTGAGAACTGATCCTGGAGCCTCATATATGTTAGGCAAGTGATTTACTACTGAGCCACATCCGCAGTCCTTTTTTATTTTTTATTTTGAATAGTGTCTCACTAAATTGACTGTGCTAGTCTTATACTTGTGACCCTCTTGCCTCAGCCTTCTGAACAGGTGCAATTATAGGCATGTTTGTTTTAAAGATACTGTTTAGAAAAATTCTTCCTTATACTCATAAAAGTAATTTAAAATAATACTTATATAGTGTTTAGTATGCCGGTCCATTTTATATAGTATTTATAAATATGATTTATAATTTACTATAAATTATATATAACCCATTATACTGTATAACATTTTATATATATAAATTCATGCATTTTAGAACAACACTATGAAGCAGGTATTATATCTCTATTTACAGATAAGAAACTGATACATGATGGGAGGGCTTCTCCTAAATGTTTTACAGTTTTACTCTTCACTTTTAGGTATTTATCCAATCTGGAATTTATTTTCATGTATGGTATAGCTGGAAATATAGTTTTAGTTTTTATCATATAATTAACAAATTGTGTCAGTATGTGTTATTCAGCAAATGGGCCATCTTTTCCCTACTGATCTGCAATGACCTTTCTGTCTCTTACTAAAATCTGAATCATACATGAATCTGTTTCTAGGTTTTCTTTTCTGTTCTATCGGATACATTACTCTTTCCTTGAACCAATATCATGCTCCTTTAATTACTGTGGTATTGATTTTGATACAGTGATTCTTTGTTTTGCCTGGTTGGGCCTTACAAACTTTATAGTTTCCTAGCAAGTTCTACAGAGTACTGCTGGAAGTTCAGCCTAAATCCTTTTTAAGTGTGCAAATGTTCCTTCTGAGTGCCACACAAATCAGTATGAATAAATCTGATCAATTTCCTCTGCAGTGAATAAGAAACTAGCACAATATTAAAACTCAAAAAAGAAATCTATCACCTTGATATCTATCAATACAGGTCAGTTAAATAAATTATTGCATATCTGCACAATAGGATAACATGATGCCATTAAAATAATAAAAAAGATGTTTAAGTAAAATAAAACAAATCTCTAAGATTTTGCTAAGTGAAAAATCAAAAGTATGGAACCTCATGCATATGTTGACTTGAGTGTGAAAATTAATATAAGAAGTATATATTGGGGCTGGCCATGCAGGTAGAGCATGTGTAAGGTCTGAGTTCAATATCAAGCACCAAAAAAGAAGAAAAAAGTGTATATTCATATTCATATATACAAAAAGAAATTCTGGGAGGATACCCAAGAAATTAACAATAGCAATTCTCTGCATATGTTGATGGGGTTGGGTAGGAACTGAGCGAACAGGGCTGGGGGTAGAAGACCATCCTTTTATTTTTTCAATAAGACAGTATCATGCCATATTGTATAGGCTCATCTTCAACTCTTGGGCTCCATGATCCTCCCACCTGGGCCTTCCCAGAGCTGGGACTACAGGTGCGCATCATATTTGCCCTATATTTTTTGATTCACAACCCGTGTGAGCCTGTTACCTAACTGGAAGAAATTAAACAAATATTTCAATTTTCCTCCTTGAATTCTGTTTTTTTTTTCTGACTAATATCTCTTCAGGGCAAAAAGATAGACAAATTATATGTCTTTATCATATGTTTCTTGGTTGGAAGGCATCAATAAATAATTGGAAACACAATACTAAGTATCCCAGGTCTCCTTGTAGGCCACATGTTTTGGAGAAAGAGAAAATTTTAATGTGAGAACTGGAACTCAGAAATTCTTACACGATCAATTTGGAACCAGGAGAGAAGAAATTAACACTAAAATCTAAATTTTAAAAATTAGACACAGAATTTTTGAAAAACTGACTATAAAAAGCTGAATGTTTTAAATTCAAGATTAATGAAATCTCTAGATAAAGGCAGTATTATGAGCCAGCCCATCCTGGCTTTGAAAAGCCAATTATGCACATCTTCCCTCAAGTCCATGTCTAGTGAATCATGCTAGTAGCTTGAAATTGGCTATAGAGGGAGTATTTACATCCTGGAAATTGGCAAGCGCTACACATCAGGGGTCCATCCCACCATCAAGAGAGTTGTTTGTTAATTTTACTAGTATGCCACGTGGATAGAGGTAATTTTAATATATACCAAAAGCTCAAAATACAGATCAGAGAAGAGATTCTGTGGTATTTTAGACAATTTTAAGTAACAATATTTGGAGAATACCTTTAAGACTGCTGTATCTTCTAATATGAAGTTGTCTCCAAAGTTGTACTCTTTGTGGGTCAAATAAAGTTTTAGAGCTAGATCTTTGCTAAGTCTTCTACTACTTTTTTGGATTTCCCTAACGAAAGGTGAAATACAAGTTAAGGTAATGGACACAACAGTGAAGATAGGACATGCATTACCACAGTACAGAGAAAGAATATTTTTCAAATATTGGTATGTACTTATTATCTTATATTCCCATGTTTTCTAACTACCACAAGTGCTCAAACTCCTTCAATTAAATTAATAACATAAAAATAGAGCAGAGAGAAAGTAATCTGTGTTATATAAGAGCACAAAAAATATCTATAATAAATTTATATTGTGTAGCAGACATATAGTAGTCATCCATTAAATAATAACTGGATGAGTTAACCGACAATCATAAGGAGTGATTCTCAAAAACATAATCAAAATAACTCTTTTTTTTTGTTTTGTTTTTGTTTTTGTTTTTGTTTTGTGGTGCTGGGGATCGAACTCAGGCCCTTGTGCTTACAAGGCAAGCACTCTAATCACTGAGCTAAATCCCTGGCCCCAAAATAACTCTTTACTCACCCAATTCAATACAGGTGATCCCGAGGGACCAAATATCAACTTTGCCATCATACTGTCCTTCGTCCATAGCTAAGATCACTTCTGGAGCCATCCTAACAAACATAATGTGAAAACTCGTTTTTAAATTAAAAACAAACTCCCCTATAAAGGCATTTAATAAATCAGCTGTTCTAAAGGATGTTTAAAGAGTTTATCTGATAGACATTTCCTTACATAAATCATTTTGGAAAACACTATTCAAAGTGTACAGGTACTTAGTGAAATGAAAACTCACTATGAAATGACATATTATGTTCAATAAATCCTGGTTCCACCCTTTTCTATTGGTTTTATCTTGGATAAGTTACTTTTCTTCAGCTATTCTAATAGTTATCTCATAAATATTAGATTTATGAAATATTAATATATACGAACTACAAAAAAATTATTTCAAACAACATGAAAATTATTTTCTAAAGCAAGGTTCTCAGCTATCCCAAAGTTAAGTACACCATTTATAAAACAAAAAACAAACAAAAGAAATTAGGCTGTTGTAATGGATGTCACTCCGCTTGTTTGTCTATAATGAACTTCATTACAGAGCAGGTACTGTATCAGTTTATATACTTTGGAAAGAACTGTATTCTATTATTGTGTATAAGCGGTCGCTTGGCAAATGCTATCTGATGATGAGGGGGAACAATTCAAACAGCAGGTGATTTTTTTTTAGTAAGTAAATTATTTTCCAGGAATATAAGCCATTTTCTAAGATATAATAAAATTCCAATGTATCTAGGGAAGATAAAAAAGGAATCTGGAATAGACTGGGGGAACAACTTTAAGTCAGAATGACAAGCTAGCTGAAGTATCAGAGAAGTGAACGAAGACAAGAACTTGGATTTCTTTCAAAGGAAGGTAATACATATGCTTGTTGGCCAGCCAAAGAAGGCTGAAGAAGATCTCTTGTCCTTACCTGGAGACTCTGCCTCAAGAGAAAAGTTCAAAAGAAACCTCAAATGAAATCTAAACCCAAGCTTGGTCAGTGAGTCAATAATCCTGCTCAGTTTACACACAGTGACATCAGCCTTATTTGAACAATTTACAGTCTTTGTTAAGTTTTATACTAAGTAGAGTGTTTCTTTTTGACTAGTGAGTTTTATAACCTTCTCAAATGCAACCTTGTTTTGGGGCACATTGCTGAGACATTGTCAAAAAACAAAACAAAATGCAACCAGTGCCAGTGGTCCATCTTGTCCATGTAAGCACATTTTAAAATTACATCCTATTTTCTAATTCTACATACCAGTAAGGTGTACCCACAAAGGAGTTGGCAGGAGAAGCCATTGAGGCAGATCCAAAATCGGCTAGTTTCACCTGACCTGGCTCAGATAGGAGAATATTTCCTGCTTTAATATCCCTATAGGAAAAAAAAAGAGGGTTAGAAAATTACTTTTCAATTTTGATTCTAGACTAGGTCAGAGCATGCAATTAATAAGACAAAAAGTTTATTTAAAAAGAAAACTTTGCTCAGATAGCCAGAAGGGGATTTAGTAATTACTGCATGTTGTAAGGGGGCCCAGATTCCTGGGTATACTTACAAGTAGGTCATAGTAATTACTTAAATGTGGAGCTTTCTTCAGAGGGAGGGAACACAGTGGGAAAAAAGGCAGACATGGCAGACAAGGGAACCTCTTCAACTGTTACACTGATAAAAAGTATGTTCTTAAGTGCTAAATCCAGTCACCAACAATATTCCTTGTTGTGGGAAAATCAGTGCCATTTATAACTGCCTTTTTCTCTTCCAAATTATACAACATTTTGGAACCTAAACAAACCTGTGATGACACTGTGTTGACTACCTAGCCAATAATCCTCAACTACACACATACCTTTTCTTTCTTGCCTGTGACCCTTTCTCTCTGCCTTTAATTGTAACTGCAACTCTAAGGCACTTGAGGGTACATGTTATATAGAGGGTGTTATTTTAAAAATAACACTGTACAGTAAAAAGAAGACCCTGAAAGATCAAAACAAACAAGGATTAGGGGTTAGGAAAATGCATTTCTATTGTATTACTATAACGAATTGCAAGTGATTACTAGTAAAGATATTAGATGTTTTATGCAGTAAAAAATTTTAAGATATAATTTTTAAAAATTCATTCTTCAGTATGATAATTTAGAATGAGAAGATGTGGATGTGCTCCTTATTCTTTTTTTAAAAAGACATGAAGTGTAATGAGTAGTAAGAACCATGAACTATACATTGATGGGCTGCGGAAAGATAAAGCAGAGAAAATGAGAAAAACTTATGTCAAGCTGAAAATGAATCAGGCTCGAATGCTTCCAAAACAACTTGCACAAAAACTTCCCTTGAAAATTCGGTTTCCTTCCTCATGATGACATTAGGCATTGGTAGAGAGAATTAAAAAAAAAAGCATTATTTGTCTTTATAAAAGAAAAATGTCTTTTATTTCCTATTTTCAATTACAACACTGAACTTTTAGTTAAATCAAAATAAAAACCTGAGACATGGTAATCACTTTTAAATTTAAAGAACATTCTTTAACCTTTTTGTCTTTTTAATTTATTTTACAAACTAAAGAAGATAATGTATTACACAGAGCAAAAGAGTAAGTCAAAGTGCAGACTGAGATAATAGACACAAAAAACTGAACTGTGGCTTTCAGTAAATGTAGGCAAATCATCAGAAGCAAGTTGGCATTGAGTAATAACAACTTGGTACCAAAAAAATACAATTTAAGAAAGAGATGTTAAATCCATAGATACTATGGTAAATGTATTTAATCAATCTTTATTAGACATGATTACGTTTTTTCTATTTTTAATTTTTGCAGTGCTAGAAATAAAACTCAGGATCTCACACATGCTAAGCAAGAATTCTACCACCCAGCTATACCCTCAGCCTGTCCTTGTTCATCTTTGTAAATGTGCCGAACTCCAGGCAGGATTTGGTGTGCCTGTCTTAAGGAAGTTCTGCTTTTGTAGCCTCAGTAACTGGTGATTGAACAAAGTGAAAGAGAGAACTGTGACCTAATAGTTTCACTTCTTCCTAGCAAAGGCCAAATATTTCTTTTTGTTTGTGAGCCATCTCACATTTCATATCCACCTAATATTCCACTTCTTCCACCATATCTTTCTTCAGAAGTTAGTTGAGGGAGGGAGGAGGAAGAATTTATGGGAAGCAAACAGATTGCTGCTCCTCCCGGATGTAGGGAGTACCAGGATTCAGCAACAGGAGAGTGGGTTATGGTACAGGAAATGTAAGATGGGCTGGGGGTGTGGCTCAGTGTTAGAGCGTATGATTAGCATGCATAAGGCCCTGGGTTCTGTCCCAGCACTGAAGAAAGAAAAGAACTAAGGTAGACGAGAGCTCTGGATTACTGGACTCAGAGTTAAGAAACCTGAGTTTCAATTCTTTCTCTTTTACTTAAATGTTGCAAAATTATGTGCAAGTATTTGAAATCTTTGTGAGCCCCAGTCTCTTCATTCTCAGTATCTTTCTAACTACATTTCTACATGGACTGCAGAAATGCAGAAATTTTTAGTGATAAGACAGCATCTGTTTGTTACATGCAACAGGAAAAGGAGAAGAAACCGAGTTACGAAACAAATATACACAAAGGTTAATTTTCTTTTCTTCTTGACACAGTATCAGAAGGTCACTGGGCCCTTCTTTAGATTTCCTTGTAACACTCAGCCTGGAAGCTAGTTATCTACAGAAGGAGAGGATTTAAGCTTTCATGGATATATGGGAGAGACCAAGAGATGGGAGCTAAATTCTGGCAGCATTATTCCTTTCATCCAGGGGGAGCAGCAATCTGTTTGTTTCCCATAAATCCTTAGGCACCCTGAAAATTGGAGCATGAACTAATTTTCAAGGTTCTGGAATAGAAAGTCTTGTAACTGAAATGAAAATGAAACTGGTCTCTAATCTTACCTATGAATCAATGCACGAGAATGTAGGTAGGCCAGCCCCTGCAAGGCACCATGAGTAATGGCAGCGATCTCTACTTCCTGAAGTGGTTTCTTGTGTACTGAGGAAGGAGGGAAGAAAAGAAGGTTGGGTGTAGTGATCAGTTTCATTCCTCTTTTTATTACCTTATATAGCTATACAGACTAAATTATACACTTTCTCAAATGATAATTTAGTAATACATTCACCTAACTATACAGGATATATATTTTCTACAGAATAATGATAAATGATTAGGTAATAGGAAAACCACATACAGAAAAACAAAACAAACACTTCAAAACAAAAAGAAGAAAGTCTAACGTTCACTAAGTGAAGAATTTTTAATTTACTTATTAGTTGCAAGTTAACAAATACCACACTGATTCCAGCTGGCCAGGCCCAAATTTATTAGTCCCTTCTGACATTTTAAATGTCTGGAATATTCTAGGTTACATTATTCTCAGCCAAAAGCCATCTATAATTAACCCTCCTAAGTACAGGTTTTCTTATTCGTGAAAGCAGCTAATAAGCAATTTACATTCAGAGATCAAGGATGACTTTGGACTTCTTTTTTAATGTAAATTTTTAACACAGCCTCTGGTTGTAACAGCATTTCCAGAGGAGACAAGGGTTAGCCATGATATTGGAAAGGGTTGAATATCATTATAATTTGATAACGCTATCTCTCTTTCATCCATACACATGAATTTGATGTTTTGGGCTACACACATCAGCCATATGTTTCAGCAATACCTGCCCTAGATGGGCCATGAATTACACTGCCAGAAAACTTGTAGGTATTACCCAGATACTTTTGGTGACACTCAGAGATGAGGTTTGCATAGATTACTTGAATAATCCTCAAGCCCAAGTCATTGCCCAACTAGACTGCCCACCTGCACTTTAATATAAGAGAAGATAAACATTCTGATCAAAGTAAAAAAGGAAGGAGGGTAGAGTGCTTTCATTCTTACCTTCTAACAAGTCAGAGGCTGAGCCTAAGCAATATTCCATCACCAACTGTCAAAGGTTAAAAAAAAATTCAAAACAACAACTGTTAATAATAAGCTGCTTAAATCAATCAAGGAACCAACAATGCTAAGAGAATAAATATTTTGACCCACTTTTTGCTGTATTATTCTGGTCACTGCCACTAATTGATTCTCATAATTTCTAACATCTCAGTTTTTGTTCTTTATTTATGATTTTCCACACTGTTTTAGGAAAAGATTTAAAGCTGTTGGTTATATTATAAATTAATTTTTATAACCTAGAAAGGATGTTAAAATAAAACGTGAGCCAGTAAAATCTGTACTGGAAAATACTAAATAAAACAAACCATGTATGAGCCCCTTTTTTAAATCCTCAGCACCATAAAAGACAAAACACAAATAGAACCTAGTAAGTTATAAATCCTTATTTTCACATTTTGAAAAGTTCTAAATAAGAGACTTATCTTGTTTGGAACTCAGTCGAAAGATGTAACCTGCTATGTGCCATCACTTTGAATCCCTGGGAGACATGGGATATTTTATCTCTGAAACATTTGTATAGTAACATTACAGTATTATTATACTGTTGATATTTCTTAGGTTGACAATCTTTGGAGGCTTTATTAAACCAAAAAATGAGTAAATGCTTAATTTACTCTTCTGGATATCTGAGGTGGTCCAGATATTGTATTTTCCCCAAAATAAGACCTAACCGGAAAACAAGCCTTAGCATGATTTTTCAGGATGCTCTTAATATAATCTCTACCCCAAAAATAAGCCCCAATTAAGACTGTCAGCCAGATGGACACATTTACTTCTTCCACTGCAAAACATGACAGACATATCACATTATATAATAATAATTAATATATAAATAATATTATGGACATTAATACTTAAATTATAATAGAAATCATAATTAGATTTTTATATTTAAATATAATTACATTTATATAATTAAATGTCTATGCAGGTGCCTTTGGATGAGAGGTGAACGCCTATGTAAACCAGATAAACTTGAGACTTATTGCCCAATAACCAACTGGAGTACAGACACAATGCATGAATAACGTGTGCACTTGATAACAAATGGACGTGGTTGTATCTAACATGTCTTTGTAATTCAATATATCGTGTGTTGTAACAACCCACTATGAGCAGGCTACATGGACAGGAGTGCTCCTTTGAGGACAGCTCCATTGCTGGACGTGAGAGACTGGGGCCAATGGATCTACAGGATATGGAGCTGCAAGAAATTCATGGTGGAATTCAGGGTTTTGAGAGTTCTGATGATGTTTCAGAATATGACATGACTGTATTTGAGTAAGTGTAGATTTCTGAACATGAATAATGTAGATTGTTGTACATGAGAAAAATAAGACATCTCCTGAAAATAAATCCTATTATGTCTTTTGGAGCAAAAATTGACATAAGACCCAGTCTTAATTTGTAGTCAAAGTCAAAACTATGACTTCAGAGAGACCAATTTCCACACATACTCATGTAAGCACATATGCTTCTGCAAATTATCACTCTGTCATTCTAGAAACCAGCACATGGGTGCATTCTTGTAATCCCAGAACTGTGGGCAGCTGAGGCAGGAAGATGCTAAGTTTTTACCCAGTCTGGGCAACTTAGTGAGACCTTGTCCGAAAAAATGAGTCAGTGTGGTAGCTTACACCTGTAATGTCAGCATTCGGGGAGGCTGAGGCAGAAGGACTGCAAAGGGCTAGATAAAGATAAAACTAGCATACGCTCGCTATGAAATAAATATCTGATAACCAACTGGGCATAGCCAATATCAACATACTGGCTCCTTTCGTTTTAAAAAATTAATGTGAAAACATATTCATACATTACATATCTTGCATTAATGGAATAATTTAGAATACAAGAAGTTTAGAAATACAGTTTTCTGACATTACAAAAAGATTTAGAGACTTTTTTTACTGATAAAATAACGATTCCACGTAAGTAAACATAACGAACATTAGTCTTTTATGTGCCCTACATTTTTCTTTAACCAACTACTTTTTATTTTTTTGAAATAGGGTCTTGCTAAGGCCTGAAATTTGGGATCTTCTTGCCTCAGTTTTCCGAATAGCAGAGATTACAGGAGCATGTCGCTGTGCCTGGCTTCTTTAACTCACTTGATAGAAATATTTCTAAATTATATCACATATTTTTCTAGGTTTTTAAATTGGGTAACTGAATATGCATATTCCTTAAACTAAATACGCAAGTCATGAGTACTGATGTTCCTCGTCTTACACGGTGGTCAAAGCCTGATGAACTCACCATGAACTGAAAATATCTTAAGTCAGAAGTACATCGACACACCTAACTTCTGTTATAACATAATGGTATCTGAGCAAGATGACTGCACCTGACACTGGACAGCTGCAGCTGCTCTGCCTTTAAATTATGAGGTCAGCTTTCTACCTTCCCTGACTTCTTCCTTCTGGCCGACTTATTCTTGTGGTTGTTTGTATGCATTCACTAGAAGCTCAGTTCCTAAGAGCACTTTCTACTTAGTTTACTACATCAGCTGTAGACAGAAACCAGGTAATTAAGCTTATTAACACGTATGTAATCTAAGAGTAGATAGGCATCAACTAAAAGATTTTCTAAAGACTTGAAACGTGAGATTTAGCACTTAAATTCTGTAACATTTATTCTGCCTGATTGATATTCGCCCCCCCTCTCATTTTTTTTTTTTTTGTACTGGAAATTGAACTTAGGGCCTTCACACTGTGCTACCTCCCTAGCCCCTTTTCATTTTAATTTTTTGTAAATTTTGAGAAAAGGTCTCACTAAGTCACTTAAGTTGCTCTGGCTGGGCTTGAATTTGTAACTCTTCTGCCTCAGCCTCCCAGACTCCTGGGATCACAGGTGTGTGCCTCCATACTCAGCTGAATCCTGTTTTACACTCCTTCATGTCAATTGTTAATGCCAGAGCAAAACTGATTTCTAGATAATAAGAAGCTCTTTGATTAATTTCTACTGTTTAGAAGGAAAATAATAGCTCTAGATATCCTAGGAATTGCTTAAACAGAAGTTTGAGTACATTATTCAGGAAGAAAAATTCCATTTCCCACTTAGAGTCATGTACAGGAAAGGACTTGGTACATGGTAAACACTTGATAGATGATCATGAAACAGAATTTTAAGTTAGAATGTGCAATCTGAGAAAGTACAAAGTTTCACAGTTTCATGTTCTCAAGGTGCTGAACGTGCCAACGGAGAACGAAAGTACAGTTATATAAAACATACTAAGATGGAGTGGAACAAAAGACTACTTCACTTTAGTCACACACTAGGCCCTGTTTAGCAAAAGTCACAGTGATGATAATGTCAAGCGCAATTCCAAATTTTTGGTGAATTGAAGTGGAGGATGAGAAAGGACAAAGATAAAAATTCTAGGATGAGAATCAAAGGCCTTTCCTTTTTCTCTTAAAAATAGCTCAACATAAGGTCACCAACTCGGAGTATTTATAGAATGAAATTTCTAATAGGCAAGATATCATATTTAATCTTATAAAATGTATTCCAAGTGACACACTCTGAAGCACTAACAACTTTCAGACACTGGTAATAAGTCTGGAACAGAAATGGGACTGATGATTTTGCCATTCAAATAAATAATAGAAAAACATTTAATTAAAAAAAAAATAGAAGTTCTCTGACTTACCCAAGCAGTGTGCTCTTTCAAATAACAACCTTTGTACTCAATGGTATTAGGATGCTTCAACTGTCGTAAAAATTTAACTTCTTTAAGAATATCATGCCATTTCTATCGATATCAGAAAAGAAATGTTTTAACATTAAAACTGATAATAATATTTTATTATCAAGAACATGTATATAGTGTTCTATTATTTTAAATAGATACAAGGTAAACAACAATAAAGAAACTACCTAAACTTGTGCTAATTTTTAGTGTGAGTACATATAAGTGCAAATTTGTCACCAGATACTAAAAAACAAACGAATCATTATACATGTTTACATTCTATGGCGGAAAAGAGGTGGCTGAACTAGAATATTGGGAGCTTTCAGTATATACTCTAAAAGAAGGGGAAAAAAAGAACTGTGATAAAGAAATGTTTAAAAAATATTCTGAATGTCTTTTTTGGGTAAGCTTTGTTTTCGCTGGTGCACAGTAACTGTATGTATTTGTGGGGTACAGTATAATAATGTTTCAGTACAAGTATACATTGTATAATTAGCTAATCAAGGTAGCATATCCATCATCTCAAACATTTATCTTTTTTTGTGGAGAGAACATTCAGAATAGTTATTTTGATATACACACTACAATGCTGTAAGCTACCTTCACTCTCCCGTGCCCTAGAACAACAGAATTTATGGTTTTGTTTCTGTTACATTTGGTTGCTTATGTCGGTTTAGGCATACAGCTGTCTTGTCTCACCTCATGTGCCTGCTTCCCACTGTAGGACATTTTCTTAACTGCCACCACCTCATTGGTGTGAGCATTTGTGGCCTGTGTTAAAAAGGAAGAAGAGAAAAAAAACAATTATGTTTCAGTATGCTTAAACTCTTTGACTAGAGACTTTTTCCTCCCTGGGTACTGGAGATTGAACTCAGGGCCTTTACATTGAGCTACAACTCTAGGCCTTTTCTTTCTTTTTTTCTTTACTTTTCTTTTTCTTTCTTTCTTTTCTCTTTCCCTTCCTTCTTTCTTTCTTTCCTTCCTTCCTTCCTTCCTTTCTTTCTTTTCTTTCTTTCAAGATAGGGTATTTCTAAGTTTCTGAGTTGCTCAGGCTGAGCTCATACATGAAATTCTCCTGACTCAGCCTCCGAGTCCTGGGATTACAGGTGTATGCCATCAAGCCTGGCTGAACTAGACTGTGAAAATATTCTCACACTTCAATACCACCATATAAACATGCTCCAACTTTTTGATAGGCTAGATAGATATTTCTACCTCAGTTTTAAGAAAAAGTTCCACTTTATCCACTTTTGCATATACTTGTAAAGGTGGTAATATAAAAAAAAAAGATTAGGAGTTAGCAAAATATATGCAACCAAATGTCAATAACAAAAGGCCAACTTCTGAAATACCTACACTGGCTTCACAGTGTAGAACGTCTATTAATAAACTAGTTTAATAAGTAGAATGCAGTCTCATAATGAAATAACCACTAAAGAATGAGGAGACTATATGAGGAATGTACTACCACGGAAAGATACAGAAATACCATAACAAAAATTTAGCTGTATATTATGATCTTATATTTTCAAGATAATAATAATGTGAGTATTGTATGTGAAGAAAAAATTGTAAGAGAATGCATACCAAGATACTTATCAATGCTAATTCCTGGGGCAGTGCTTTCCAACAAAACTTCCTGGAATGATAGGAATGATCTATACCTACACCATCCAATAGAGTCACAAGTGAAATGTGGCTCATGTGACTGAGGAGGTGATTTTATTTTATTTTATTTTATTTTTTATTTTTTATTTTTTTGGTGCTGGGGATCGAACTCGGGTCCTTGTGCTTGCAAGGCAAGCACTTTAATCTCTGAGCTAAATCCCCAGCCCCTGAGGAGGTGATTTTAAAATTTAATTAATTTTAATTTAATACATGCCTATTGTCCATTGTATTTCACAGTGCATCAGAAGGTAAGAGTAATCCTAAAAGGCACTTTTACTTTTAGAGTAATATGTTTTATAATAAGAATGTGTCACCTATACACATACACACATTTATGTGCGTATCTGTATTTTCATCTATATCTGTATTTTCAACTATAAAGATTGTCTTGTCTCATAACTATCTCTACTTATCTTTATCATATCCAAGATGTAAATTCATTGAAAGCACACATCCAAGTGATAGTTTTTCTTCTCAATTTACATAAGAGACTAAACTAACTTTCTTAAGAATTTCACAGAAATAACTGTAAGGCATTAAATATTAACTAATTTTGGCTTTCTTTTAATAACAGGGCTCTGCCTCAGTGCTATATCCCTGATGTAAATATTTTGATTGTATTATTTGTTATTACTGTGGACCAACAAAACTGTAGTACTGATTCTGAGGCAAAAGATTGGAATTTACTGGCTGATAAAATCAGGTTAAAATTTTAGAGAAAAACTCATGGTCATTTTCCTAGTTCCAAATAGTTAAAGAAGCTCCTCAGATATAGTACAAGGGTTTCTCATGATTTTAAAAAATAAATTCAAACAATAAATAATAAGCTATGACATAAAAGAAATCCAACCCAAGATTATTATTATTATTATTGCTTTTTTGTTTGTTTGTTTTTTTGAGACAGGGTCTCACTATGCAGTTCAGGCTGGTCTTGAACTCACTATGTAGCCCAGGCTGGCCTCCACTAAATGTGATCCTCCTGCCTCAGCCTCCTGAGTGCTGGGATTACAGATGTGTGCCACCATGCCCAGATTCAACCCCATATTCTTAATGAATGCCAAGATGCAGTGGAAATAAATACATATTAAAATAAATTTTTATGAGCACTAAGGCTAAAGAACCTAATATATACAAAGTAGCTACTAGTTACAGTTTTCAAATCAATAAGCCTGCACAAAGGCATTTTAAAAAGATATTGTATAGATTCTGAATGATTTATGATAAAAAACAAAAATCTTGGGCTGGGGGGTACCTCAGTGGTGTCTTAGCATGTCTGAAGTCCTGGGCTTAGTAAAGAAAATGAACACACAAACAAGTAACTCTCCCATTGTTCTGGCCTTTAAACTTTAACGCTAAGACTGCACTTGAATGTCAGCAACAAAGGATAGTTAATGCAAATTCAGCATTATAATAAGGGTTAAAGAGACTACATTTGAAAAGAGGGTATTTTGGGCATACGTGTATGTACTGTGCAGCCTCAGATCCTGGGAAAGACGTAGGAAATAACACATGAGGAATTTTAACGTATAATGAGCTTATTTATATCTTTATATTTATGTTTTTGGTGCTGGAGATTGATCCCAGAACCTCATCCATGATAAGAATGTACTCTGTGACTGCAATACACCCTGAGCCTTTAAGAAAATCCTTAACCTTTATAAAAATTAAGAAAGTCCAAACAAAAGGAATCAGAAAGTAATATAATAATGATATAATTAGATAATAATCTATTTATTAAGATTATTTATAATCAATGCAATTTGGAACTATACACATGAAAAAATAATTGCTTTAAAATATAAACTATTTCTTATGTTTACAAAGTACTCAGTAATTAGGACTTGGTGAATTCACTTCCTTATACAACTGATCTACTGGTATAGAGACTTAAAATTTGAAAAATATTTCCATGTTGATTATTCTATAGACATGGAAAGCTTTTAATGCAGTTTTATGCTGGTTACAAGTCAGAACATGTTACACGGAAACTAAAAAAAAAAAAAAATCAATGTTTTAGAACAGAGAAAGGAAACTATCAATGAGGTCTCCGCTTCCCAGTGCTTCATACTGTATTTTGTCACCACCTCTAATGCGTACAGTTTTATCCTTGACATTTACATGTACATGTATGCTATGTATTTCCAATAGTCTCACTAACTATTAGCAAGATCATGGATTCAAAAAATGTTTAGTGAGAACTTACTATGTGTTTATTATATTTTCTAAACCATTTGCCAACTTTATAGGTGTTTTTTAGAGGAATATAAAAAATTAAACAGAAGTTTTTTCTTTTGCCCTATTTATTGAGTCTCAACTAAAACCAAAAGCCAAATACAATAACTACAAGAACAGACTTGAAGTATGTGCTTTGAGTGGATTATGATCATATGCTGAGGTGAGTAAGGGAGCATGAGAAGCTTACAAACTTTACAGTGTTTAAGTGAATACGAAAAAGAGCACACTCAGCCCTCTGTTTTTCTTTAACATAGAGTTTCTTACTGTCTCATTTATTAATGCCTGCTAATTTCTGAGTTACTTATGTAAATCCAAATACACACAGATATTTCAAGTTAATGCTTTCTGTTTTCTCTGAGTATAATATATACACTCAGCTGATGCTACAAGAGCTCTAGATGCTTACAATTCAATTTAAGCCCTTCTCCTTGACATCATTCTTTGTAAGGCTGAAACACTACAAAGACACTAACAAGATTACAGAATTTAGGTCCAAAAACATTGGTTGCTAGACCCAGGTCTTTATGACTTGCAAACGTGCCTATTGGTCAGGAAAAGTACTAATTAGCAGTACCAAGTTCACTGACTCCTTCATAATTTATTAATTCAACACATACGTATTATTTACAAATTGTTAGGTACTGAACTAAGTGATAGGGATAGAATTGTGAGTAAATAAGCCTGGTACCTATCGCTCCTCTAGTAAGGCAGACAATAAGAAAAATAAAATCATAACAAATATAAAACTGAAACTGTGATGTGTGCTACAAAGCAGGGTATGTGTTACTATGAGAGCCAAAAGTGGAGCCTGTGACCTAAAGAGGCTGGGAGAGTCTTCCCTGAAGGAATAAGGTTTAAGCTGAGAGTTAGAAGATGAACAGCAGTGAAGAAAATGAAGATGGATGGAAAAACATTCCAGAGAGAGTAGTTTATGCAAGATCCTATGATGGATAATCAAAAGAAAGCAATTAGAGCTACAGTAACAAGAAGGAATTAGCATTCAGGTGTACACAGGGACCGCATCATGAAGGACCTCGTACGTTAACTACAGTAAGAATTTTAATCTTAGCCTAAGAAAAGGAGAGAGCCCCTAAAGGCTTTATAGCAAAAGGTGAGTGTGATGAAATTAAAGTATATTTTTTAAGCTCACCAAAGTAAGGACTACAGGGCTATATTACAGTTGTCCACATAAGAAACATTATAGCCTTCCTGTGTATGGTGTATGAATACCAAGAGAAAATCTATTACCAGTGAGGGAGTTGCAATACACATATATTATTTTGGCAAGTGTGAAAGTCAGTTTTTAAAACCCTACCTATGTGTCCACTACAGATAAAAGTCAAAGCTTTTCGTACATTTTATATTAAAGTGCCAGTGAATTCCCTTTCAATCTGTTTTTTAGTGCTTATGGGTACATGTGGGCCTGGAAAATTTACTTTTGTGTACATGCAGTACAGACTTAAGGATTACAAGGTATGATTGAAATATAACGTGAATGTTCACATTAACAAATTCATTACATTGAAAGATACATTGCCATTAATACACTTAACTCATTGTTCTTGCCATTTTTTGGAGCAATTCTGGAAGTACTCTTTCATGACTGTCTTTACAAGGTATAAAAATACAGTTAATGCTGTTGTCAAGTGCCTCCAACAGAAAGACGGGCTTGTAAAAAACATTACAGTGTGTCCTCATCCATCTTATTCACTAGATCTGGCACCATGTGACTTCTGGCTCTTCCACAGTCAAAAGTAAACATTTTGAATGGATTTAGGACACTGAGGTAGTCACAACAGTGCAACAGATATTAGCTAAATACATGGAACTTAGCCCAAAAAACAATCACTAGGTCTTCTGCAAGGTAGGTCTCATTTTGCCCCTGCTACATGAGGCTTCTTAGTAAGTTTCATGGAATGCTTGGTTTACTGTCTTCCGAATCATTAGACATTTGAGAAGGAACAAGCTACTTTTTAAAACAGAAGAGTCAAAAAGAGATTAGAACCACCCTCTGACTCTGGCCAAAAGAGACTCAGAGAAGATAAATTAATTGTACAGTAATAGAAGGAAAGTAAAAAAAAGAGGACTGGAGAATGAATCTGAGAGCAAAGTAAGTCATAAATGAATACACACCGAAGGCTTCCCTTTTAAGAAAGTTCAAAACCAGACAAAACTGAGTTATATTGCTGAGGGGTACAAAAGTAAGTGCGTTAAGGAGGAACAAAAACAAGACCACAATCACCATAAAAATCAGGATAGCAGTGGTTGGACCAGTCTACATTCCCACCAACAGTGGAGGAGTGTTCCTTTTTCCCCACAGCCCCGCCAGCATTTGTTATTGGTTGATTTTTCCATATACGCAGTTCTTTCTGGAGTGAGGTGGAATCTTAACGTTGTTTTGATTTGCATCTCTTGAATGACTAGTGATGTTGAACATATCTTCATATATTTATTTGCCATTTTTATTTCTTCGTCTGAGAAATGTTTATTCATTTCAGTTGCCCATTTTTGGATTGGGTCTTTAAATTTGAGAGGTTTAATTTTTTTGAGTTCTTTGTATATTCTAGATGTTAGACCTTTGTCTGATGGATAGCTAGCAAAAATTTTTTCCCAGTCTGTGGGTTTTCGCCCTACTCT